>WTSP01007275.1:0-51918 GCA_025331215.1 Actenoides lindsayi | reverse complement strand
TGTTGAGCTTCTCATCCACCAGCACTCCCAGGTCCTTTTCTTCAGGGCTGCTCTCAAGCCAGTCACTGCCCAGCCTACATTGGTGCTTGGGATTGCTCCGACCCAGATGGAGGACCTTGCATTTGGCCTTGTTGAACTTCATGATGTTGGCATGGGCCCACCTCTCCAGCCTGTCAAGGTCCCTCTGGATGGCATCCCTTCCTTCCAGCGTGTCAGTCGCCCCACACAGCTTGGTGTCATCGGCAAACTAAATAAGTAAATGGGACAATGTCACAGAATCACAAAATGGTAGAGGTTGGAAGGGACCTCTGGGGATCATCGAGTCCAACCCCCTGCCAAAGCAGGGTCACCTATAGCAAGTTGCACAGGAACATGTCCAGACGGGTTTTGAAAGTCTTCAGAGAAGGAGACTCCACAAACTCTCTGTGCAGGCTCTTTGAGGGCTCTGTCACCTTCAAAGAAAAGAACTTTTTCCTTATGTTTAGATGGAACTTCCCATGCTCCAGTTTGTGCCCACTGCCCCATTTCCTATCACTGTGCACCACTGGATAGAGACTAGCCCCATCCTCTTGGCACCTACCCTTTTACATATTGATAAGCATTCATAAGATCCCCTCTAGGTTGTCTTCCCTTCTCCAGGCTAAACAGCCCCAGTTGTCTCAGCCTTTTCCTGTAAGAGATATGCTCCAGTCCCCTCATCATCTTTGTAGCTTCTGCTGGAATGTCTCCAGTAGTTCCCTGTCTCTTGAACTGGGGAGCCCAGAACTGGACACAGTACTCTAGATGCAGCCTCACTAGGGCACAGTAGAGGTGGGGGAGAACCTCCCTTGACCTGCTGGTCACACTTTTCTTAATGCACCCCAGAAAGTAATTGTAACTTGGTTTTAGACTGTACCGGGTCAAGTACCAACTCCTGTCATAACCAGTTTTATCCAGATCCCTCCAGGTTTGCTGTCATGGACTTCCAAATTGCTCTATTAAATACTGCATTGCAATATGTAGTCAGGACTAGACCTTATAGTGGCACCTATCTGATGGTAGAGAATGATGCCTCTCCCATCAAGCTATGGAATAAGACATATCTGGAAAATCTAAATCAGCAAGAAAATCCACAAATTATAGCAGATGTTAGATCAAGGCTTCAAATTCCACTCTGATAGAAACATTCCTAAAGCCATAATACTTGCTCTGCAGACTAAGGCCATGGCGTGTATTATCATCAGTGATCACTACTAGACGAGCATGGTTATTTGTTTTAGTTGAACCTTCTAATTTACACTCATTTATAGTTACCAAAAATATTTTCTTTTGCTGAAATATTTCTTCCAGTAGAATACTGTTTTGATTTTCAAGTTACTGACAAATGTTCTATTTTGCTTTTTCTCTTTATGCGGTATTTCATAATTGAATGATAAAGGGGAGAAATTTGAGCAGAATTTTAGCAGGCTATTTTTAAAGTACATGGGAAGTTTTGAGGTTCTGACAACACAAGACCATAAATAAACATGAGTTATCTGGGGGAAGAGTAAGCCAGAAAGACACTCTCCAAGAGAACTGTTTTGAAAATTTGCACCTTAAGAGATCTTAACTCAGAACCTGGACAAATTTTAGGACAGTTCTTATGTATAACATTGTGTGGATCCATGTCCTACTTCAGAGTCCCCGTCCTAATGTGAACTAGCTCACTGAGTTCAGTGGATGACATCATGTTTATTAGGGTTAAGCACTGGAGCTTTAAAATGTGGATTTTTTCTTTTTTGCATCTACTAGGTACCGCTAACTCTGATGGGATATTTTTTGGCATTCTTTTGGCAGTGGTGTCGAAGAGGACAGTGTGTCAAATATGGTGATCATGGACCCAAGCCTGTAAATGGTCAATGGTCTGCCTGGTCTGAGTGGTCAGCGTGTACTCGCACTTGTGGAGGTGGGGTCACATATCAAGAAAGACACTGCAATAATCCAAAGTAAGACATAGATATGAAAAGGTATCTTTTTAATACTATTTATGCTAACTAGAACAAAAAAATGAGAGTTCATTTCTGTAGGGGAATAGTATGTGTCAAAATGTTTCTAAGACCTTTCTTTCATGTCCAATATTGCAAATAAGTAGCTGAAAAACAGAAATATGTCTCAAAAGTAGTGGCTGTCTGAAGACTGCTAGATTACTAGATCACATACAGCCCAACTTTCTCAGTTTGTTTTGTGACACTACAGTTTATCAAATACCTGAAGAAGTAATGAAACTCTACACAGACATATTCATACCTAATAATTTAAAAGTAAGGGGTAAAGGTCTTAAAAGCTATTGACTTCTGATAAGATACTATTATCTAGGATAATAAATCAAAAATGTTTGAAGTCAATATCAAAATGGTTGTAGACAGATATCTTTGTATGTCTGCTATGTTCTTTGCATTCTTTTACATTTCACAGTTCAGAATAAAGTTGCTGAGCCCTAGAATTGTACGCTAATTCATGCAACATTTCTGGTATTTTGTCCTACTGAATGTGTTATCACTGTAAATACTATTCCTCACAATATTATTTCAAGACAAAGTGTTATCTGACCAGCATCTTTCCCAAATATTCAATTCACTTCAACCTAGAAGAAAAAATAAAGGAGTTCACTTTTTTATTTCATACACAACTTCAATAGGCATAGACATATGTATTCTTGATTGCACACAATAAAAACAACATTTAAACTGCAGTAATAAAAAACAGAGAAACTATGACACAGTTTATATGAGGCTGTAAAGAAGCCTCACACCTACTATACAGTGCTGCAGTAATAATATCCATGCTTCATATACTATGTTATAGGAAAATGTGAGTTAGTTAAAATAGTCTTTATTATCCTCACTCAGTCAAGCCAAAATTTGCAGATCTGTAGCAGAGCATTTTCTCAACCATTTCTGTTGTTTCTCAGTGTATTTTGCTAAATAGAATTCCTTGGAAAGTTTCCTTTATTAAACTAGTAAGAGAATGCAGAGTCTCAATTACACATCATACATATATTTTGATCTTCCTACTTTGGTCCCTGTTTTGCTTGCTAAATTTGAACATTGTTCTATGCATTTATTCATAAGCCTTCCCTTGCTCTCCCTGTGTGACAGAAGAACATCCAGTAATTGAAATGTTCCGTTTGGTACACTATTATAATTGATCATGATTACCAATGGTCTTCAAACAGAAGCTCTTTAACATGAAGGGTGTCTGTTACTATAGCATTATGTATTTAAAACTTTCACTCAGAGTGATCTATCTGTTCTAATTAAAGCAAGACTTGATGTAACCACCTAAGACTTGATACCAGGACTGGATCATGTTTATACTAAATTCAATTTTATTATATTAGTGATAATTCAGTTAGAGGAAAAGAAGATACTATAAATTTTTCTCAGAGTGATGAAATGACAGGACTATAAATAAGCCATCCACACAACAGTGTATGACTATTTTCCTTCCCAGCAATTTTGTATAGATGTGGAATCATTAGAAAAATAATACTATCTATTTTCAGTGTTACACCACATGGAACGATTTATAACCTAGTCACTGTTCATTGTTCACCTCTATAACTGCACATAAGCAAAGAATAATGACTCCTTTCTTTTTGAACTTCTGAAATATATTTCAGATGTTTATATATTTTAGTACATATATGTATATTATTTCATATGTAATACGTTTATTATTTCACTTTTCCTAATCCAGATTTGTGTAGGAGATGATGTTTATTTTGTTCAAAAGTTTGATAGATTATTTTGGATAGAGAAATTGTGAGAATGACAAAGAATAAAGTTATTTCTTTAAGACATCAGGACAAGGAGTGTGGATCTCTGAAGAACTGACTGAACTCTAAAATGAGGTTTTAAAATAAGTAGTTCACTTTTCAAAGTAACTGACTTAGGAACTTTGAGGAAGATTTCTAGATTTCCAGTGATTTTAAAGGTGACACATCTTATTAGAAGCTTAAAGACAGCTGAAGGAAACGAGTTCAGGCTGCTGCTTATGAAAATCTTGTCACCTCTGTCTGCATGTGAAATTCTCCTCTTGCAAATAATATCTATCAAATTAATTTCCCTTTCTCTTGATAATTTTAAGACAAACCCTGGGATGACACCCAAAGACCTTTGGGTATGGCTTATGAATTACCATCAGTTATGTCTGAATTCATACTAAAAAAACCCCACCTATGGAGGTCATCTATAGAACTCAGAACTGTGCAGATTTGCTAAAATCATTATGTTTCTGTAAATTGTCACAGTCATGGACATGGATCTGGTTTTCATACATCACAACATTTTGCAATTGGGATGCTTTTCTAAGATAGAAATAGATTACATAATTTAATAGTTTAGCTGGGAAAGAACCTGAAGAGTGCCCGAGAGATTTAAATTAATACCTAATTCATATCTGTGGGACTGCATCCTACCCACTTCACAATAGTGCATTGTTCAGTAATATTAGAATGGAGTTTTGGGCATGTATTCAATCAAAAGACCAAATCAGAATTGCTTGAGAACTTCTTTTCAATCTCTTGTGTACAATATTTGTAACAGTGATTACAGGCAATGCAGATGTAAATCGATGCAAAGTAATGATGCCATTTAAAATGCCAATTAAAAATGTAGACTGCAAAAGACCTTGTAGACCTTTCAAATTCATGCAGAATAAAATGCTCTAGCTTTGTAATACTATCAAAATATGGTCATAATATAAGGAGAAATGTTCTCACTTGAAGGTTAAGTGATTACAATGTGAAAAAATAGGATCCCAGAATTTCAGGGTCCATTTCCCTTTGTAATGCAGAAAATACTTTTCCTTGCTCAGATTAATGCTAGGATTTGTCACTCTCTATGTTGCATTGCATCTTAAAAGGGTACCACAGAATTATTTTAAGCTACTCTTGTAGCATTTTAATATGTTAATCTTGTATTTACATCTTTGCACTTACATTCTTTCTACAAATCATTCTTTGGAGATGTTTTTGCCGACCTTTCTCACCAAATTTCTCCCTTTTCCAATTATCCTCAGCAAGGCCTTGGCTCTAACAGCAGCTGTCCATCAAGGTGTCTTTACCTAGGCATGCCAGCACCGGGGAGGGACATGGATAGATTAAAAGTTTAGGCTATCTCAGTATTATGAGCACTGTACCACTGTAGAAATACTGGAATACCCTCTGTGCAAAGAGTTCCATTTTAAGTGCTGTTATACTACCGGGGCTTCTTCAGGCAGTCAAACCAAAATTTGCTGGTGGTATAAACATAACCAATAGAAGTGTGATTTTGTCATTGTCGATGACAGAAATTTATTTTCTCAGAAATTTGGTTTTGTAGAGCTACATCTAGTTTCCTGTGAATTACTTAAGTCTTACTGACATCTTGTTGGTAAAAAACTAAGGTGGGGAAGTTTCCATAATTCTGTGGCCAACAGGTTCAGTAATGGGAGTGTACTGTAATATTGACATGCTGTAATAGAACTGGGAAACAGAATCCCTCTTTCAGTGCTCCCTAAGTTTGGTGGAAATTTTATACCATTCTCAAATGCAAGACTGTGGCTAGAAATCACAACCTAGCCATAAATAATTCTATTATATTGATTGTTTGGTGGCATTTACTTGGAAGGAGGTTGCTTCTTTTCCTCACAGTAAAGCAGATTTGTTCTCCGGGGCTGAAGGAGGTCAAAAATAATACGTGTGCTCAGGCTGTAAAGGAATTCTGTGGAGGATTCAGTAAGGACCTAACGGTTCAGCTGCCTTAACTCAAATCTCTCACCAATTGCACAAAGTCAGCATAAATATTCCCTCACTTCACTGACGCCGAATATCCTCCCTGCCCTTGACGGACTGAATTGCCACCAAATACAACAGAAAATTTGCCTTTAAGACCTTCCCTGTTGATACCGAATGTCAGTGTAGCTGGTAAGTGACCTCAAAAGTCACTGGGAATTTTGCTGGTGCTTTAACCCAGTTTTAAATAGAGTAGCAGGTGGGTTTGCACCTCTTTCTTTGAAAGACTGTTTTGTATCCCAGAATGCTGGAAAAGGCAGAAAATTGTGTAAATTCAAAGCTGAGTCAAAACATTAAATCCAGGTCCCAGCTTGTTTAGAGTGTTAGACACATGAGGGTTAAATTTTATAAAAAAGAAAAAGCACCTGGATTTTCCCAGCCATGTTGCACCAAACTCTTCTCCATATTACTCCAGTCAGATGCGTGTCAAAAGAAGCTGCATAGAATACTTGATATGGGAATAGTCAAAACATAGTGTTTAGGGATTTGAACAAAAATACATTGCAACTGTATCTTTTATACTGTTTTTATTACTAATTATTATTGTTACTTAATATATTATTATTATGTATCCTTTCTGTTATTCTAAGTTTTTTCCTTAATGTGTGTGTAAGATGGGCAAGCTGTTCACTGAAAGATCATAGCTTGTCTTCCAAGTATTTATGTTCCCTAATTTTTAAAAATGTTACATAAATGTGTGCAAGTGCAGCACTGTTACTATTCTTTTGACTTGGCACAAGAAATTGTATAATAAAACACACAGTTCTTAGAATCTAGTGTTTTGAATATTTGGCTCAGTACTTGCAGTTGTGTATCTGAGCATTGTGAAGCTGCAAAACTAACATCAGGGAATTTCTCTGTAGATCCATAATAAATACAAAGGTGAGCAAATAAATTTCTCAGCAGTTTGAGAGACCTATCAGTCACTTAAAAAAAAAAAAGCAAGTCTTACATTCCACATTGTTTCTGAGTTGTGCACATAGACCAAAGAGTTAAAAAACTATTATTCTGATAAGACACTAGAAAAGTAGTAGAATGTGCTCTTTTCATTCTGGCTAAAATTAAGGGAAATGCTCGGCTAAGGTTTGCTGAAGTGGATGTGACATGTTTAAAGTTATCAAATTCAAAAATCTTCCTAAAGCACAGTCCTTTTTTCCTTTGACTGTTTAAAATCACACTTTTTTCCAAAATGATTTACAAAACAAATGAACAATCAAATGCAGTTATTCATTCTACTTATTTTTGATCAGTGTTATGTTATCCTTTAATAACTCTTATTGTGATAGATAATGCTTTGCACATGTTCATTCCTGGGATACAGCAGAGTGAAAATAGCTGTATAACAAACTTAAACCATCCAATATAAAACAGCCCTATAAATTTAAATTAGTGAAAACATGACTCACCTCTAGATGGTTGCATCTTTGCTGAGTTTGCAGTGATTCAAGTAGATAATTCATTGCTTGGGTTTAGGAACCATGAAAATTAATGGCCCATGTAAGAAATACTGATCTCCTAAGAGAGTATGTCCTCTCATTTTCTCCATATTCTCATACACATGTAACATGCCAATCATACAAAAAGTATGTTTCACAAAATAATTTATTTTTTTTTCAGGCCACAGTATGGTGGAAAATTCTGCCAAGGTTCCAGTCGTATTTATCAACTTTGTAATAATCAGCCATGTCCAGCAAATAGCTTGGACTTCCGTGCCCAGCAGTGTGCAGAATACAACAGCAAACCTTTCCGGGGATGGTACTACAAATGGAAGCCATACACTAAAGTGGAAGGTAATTATGCCACGGTTCTGACAAAGGCAATTACAGAAAGCGAACAATAAGCTGTAATTCATCCATATTCTCTGGGCAAATGTCACCCTGATGTAAGCAAACAGAAACTTAGTTGGCTTATTTGAGATGTGTTTACTTTCCAGCACAGTTGAATCTGGCCTCCTGTTCTATACTGCTTGTATGAACACGCAGAACTGATTTTGATTGGGAATTTAAATCTTTGTCCTTAGAGTGACTCCCTAGCTGTTGCTGCTCCTCTCTTTCATTTTATATTGCATATCAGTTAGTGTAAAACCAAACCAAAACAATTTCCATGGATTTTTCAGCATGGGAAATGCGAGCTCCCACAATAACACTACCAGAATCTTCCTTCCTTTGGAATGTTCTCAGATTCCAAAACATAACAATAAATCAACCTTTTGACTTTTCTTCTGGTATACTCCTGTGAGAATTGGAAAAACAAACAATGTACTGGCATACATTTTCTAAAGTCATCTAAGATATCTTTATAAAGTTCAGATCTTACTAACTATTTCTTGGGTTTTTGTACAAGCAAGGTTTATTTTACTTTATGCATCTTAATTTTGCAAATACTTTCAATCAGTATTCATTTTTGTCAGATACAATGAATATTTTCTGCAGTTTGAAAGCACAGTTCGTAGCTGCAATTACTACTACTTGAATAAAAGTGGCTGTATTATGTCACATTGTAGCTACTTTGTGTAGCACCTGTACAAATTTACTTATGATGGTAAGTATATAATTAAATGTGTATATATATATATAAAAAATACATTCACATACATGTTACTTTCATTCTTAGCCTGATAATAATTTCTTCAAAAGTCTTTGCAGACAGTTTTATATTCCTAAAAGCCAATGTGAACAGAAGAGAAAGGAAATAGGGTTTCACAGCATATAACAATGGACGTTGTGTAATAGGGAGATTAATGCATCTTGTTTACCAGAAATTAACATAACCTATGTTGGTTTTAAAGGTAGGGGCTATGTTAAGTAAAAGAAATAGGAGCTTAAAATAACACACAAAGGGCAAAATTTTCAAAAGCAAGATGTTGATGGCTCATGTTGAGCCATCAGTGTGCTCTTGCAGCCCAGAGGGCCAATCGTGTCCTGGGCTGCATCAAGAGAAGTGTGGCCAGCAGGTCGAGGGAGGTGATTCTCCCCCTCTACTATACTCTTGTGAGACCTCACCTGGAGTACTGCATCCAGTTCTGGAGCCCCTATTACAGGAGGGATATGGACATGCTGGAACGTGTCCAGAGAAGGGCCACGAGGATGATCAGAGGTCTGGAGCACCTCTCCTATGGGGACAGACTGAGAGAGTTGGGGTTGTTCAGTCTGGAAAAGAGCAGGCTCTGGGGAGACCTTATTGTGGCCTTCCAGTATCTGAAGGGGGTATACAAGAAAGCTGGGGAGGGACTTTTTAGGCTGTCGGGAAGTGATAGGACTAGAGGGAATGGAATAAAGCTAGAGATAGGTCAATTCAGGTTAGACATTAGGAAGAATTTCTTCACCGTGAGGGTGGTGAGACACTGGAACAGGTTGCCCAGAGAGGTGGTAGAAGCCCCATCCTTGGAAGTTTTTAAGACCAAGTTGGATGGGGCTCTGAGCGACCTGCTGTAGTGGGAGGTGTCCCTGCCCATGGCAGGGGGGTTGGAAATAGATGATCTTTAAGGTCCCTTCCAACCCTGACAATTCTATGATTCTATGTTAGAGCTAAGCACAGACATAAAAAAACCAACAAAAAACCAGTAACAGTTATGCCTCAAGTGTGCTAAATATGCTAGGGAAAATACAAGAACAACGTTGTGATATAACTTCAAGTTATTTAGTATCCAGTTATCATCAACTGGTATACCCGAGTATCACAACATATCTACATCCTGGTTATTTTGCTAAAGTATTTAATTTCATAATAGGTGTATTAATTCAGAGTAGAACTGAAGATAGAAAAAACAGAACAGCAGCTGTAAACCATGGTTATAATAAAAAAAAACCTTTAAGAATGTTATAATAAATCCTTCATCTTTAGAAACATTTATTTAGCAAGTAAACAATACAATGCCAAAAGAACAACTAAACTTTTTGTTAAACAAATTCTATATTCATCACCTTCAAAGTGATTGCTTAGATGTCAATTCTAATGGAAGAAATCCTACTGAATGCTAAGGGAAAACTGTTGTCAAATTAACAGAACATATAAAGATATTCATACACAGACAGTGAGGGCTAAAGCTGCTTCTGTCATTCACCTTGCTTAACTGTATTTCCATTAGAAAGTCTGGGTTTCTTCCTCTTCCTCCATATGCTGTACTCCGTCCATGCCTTGTTGGTGTATGAGAAGGAGAACTATGGGGACTTCTGGGGAAAATAAAAAGAAAAATACACTTTTGCAGAGTAAACTTAAAGCTATCTCAAATCTAACACTAAAAGCGTTTATATTTCTCTGGATATAACTTTATGTATTTTGATTGTTACAAGAGAAAAATACTGGAAAATACTACTACCAAAAAATATTGGAAGCTGTGATACTGATAAGCAAATACTTTCTTTTCATTGTTCAAGCTAATGCATACTTAAGCAAAATGCTTGGTGTATGCTCCCCATCAAATAAACATTCATAAAACATTTCCTTAATTTTGACTGTGATAATATTAATTACTCTTTAACTTACACGATAGCCTGAAAACCAGACTCCAGCTATCACAGCAATAGTCTCTTATGCTCCTGAAGTCTCAGTATCTTTAGGAAAATTTAACTTCTAATACAACCCTTAAAAGCAAATCCACCCCTCCATCGAAAAAGAAACCAACCAAAACCTAACCCAGCTTTTCCAAGTTAAGACACAGGAAAAACACACTCTGATGTGTGAAGCTAAATCAAGTAAGAAGATTCTAGATCATCTTTCATGTTCCTTCCAACTCAAACCGTTCTATGATTGATTCATTGTGAGGAGGGAGTGAAGAAGCAAGTGAGGGAGACTTGAGATTGAATAGCGAGATTAACCTCAAAGCAAAACAATATTAAGTATTATTAAATTTTCTAATCTACAGAATAACATCAAACACTTACATGAAACTCTTAGCTGGAGATGTTGGTGGTGCAGTCCCAAAATCCCTTCCACCATAAAGATGCCAAATAAGAGATATTTCCTTTACAACATAGCGTACCAGAGGAACAGGAAAATGAAGGGGAGCTTTGCTTGTGTCTGTTTTTTTTATAGGTTGGCTGAAATGATTTTCCTTTATGATAATTGCATCATCAACCATTATTTTTATTACTGGCTCTTCCTCTTTTTCCTAAAAAAAAAAAAAAAAAAATAAAAAAAGATATATAGCATTAAAAAGTGGCATCTGCTTTCTTTATTGAGATGTCTAATTCTTTGCTATGAAAAGAAACTACTCTGTACTGCCTTCTAAAGCTTATACAAGACAGGCTTGATTTAGGAATGAATCTTAAATGATAACTTAAAGACAAAAGCACATAAAAATAATCTAGAAGTTGAGAAGTAGTCAACAAAAAAAAAATAATAAAATTCCCCATCCAAATAGCAAACAAAGATAAAAGAAGAGCTGAAAACACGGAAGAGCCCAGGCTACCATATTAGCACTTCTGGAAACAAACACTCAAAGATAACTGGACAAATACAGCTTCTAATCAAGGATCCAGAACTACTTCTGCCTAGTAAGAATACAACTTGAGATATTAAGAAAAACATGAACAACAGCTGTTTTCAAAGAGTTTGAATATAGTTTCCTAATCTTTTTATGCAGTGGACAGTGGTGTGAAACGTCACACAAGCTTGTCTCTGAGGTATGTCAAGGATCTTAGGCCCATAAAAGTACTGAAAGCTTACACTATGAGAGAAATTAATAGAAGGTTAGCTGTGTAAAGCTGCTATCTTGATAAATAATGTATTTTGCTTAACACTTTTTTTTTTCCTAACTATGCCATTATTTTAAGTCAAAATGGCAATGATAAAATGACTAAGATGTCAGAAAACTGTCAAATATAACTTAATGCAATATTGAAATCAGACAACAATTACATACTGCTGAGATACAGAAAAATCACATATCTTTGAAAATACTTGCATTCATTCCTAACAGTAACAATGAATGAAGTAAATTCAAACAGAAAGATTATTTTTCTGCTACTCTGCATACTGCTAAAAATATCACCAAGAAATCACATAAAGCTGTGAAGTCCAATTTGTCCAAGTCTTACACAGATCTTTCTCTAATTGAGTTTATATATGGATTTTTTTACTAATTCTCAAAGCTCCTTACAGCAACAGCGACTTTGGGTGCAAAAAGAATGCAGAAATCATCACTTTCTGCGGGAACATCTCCCATGGCCTCATTTATCAGGTGATGAGTAAACGAAGCATAAGTGGGACTTGGATCTTGTGAGACATTTCCACTTTCATCTGGAAACAGGAAGAGATCTGAGCAAGATGGCTCCTGAGTTTGAGTTCTGTCATCCAAAACTCCTGGGAGTTGAAGGAGGGTGAAGAAAAGACATGTTTCAGTGGAAAAAAAGTCTTTACAAAATATGAAAATATGAACAAAATAACAGTTATCTAAAATGTGTGACTTCAATTACATAAGGTATTTGCTTATTATATCTTGAAGCAATTCCTACTATAAAATACATTTTTCAAAAATTAATCTACTGTACAATTGAAAATTATTACAATATAATCATAACTAGTTACTAGTAGAGATGAACTGACAAAATACAGAAAAACTATCTGAAAACAAACAAACCAACCAACCAAAACCAAAACAACCCACACATACCAAATAAAAAAAAATAAAATTAAAAAAATCCATTTTTGTGTCCAAATTTCTCCTCCTGGTAGTAAGACCACAGAATCAAAAACTTTCAGTACTAAACTGACTGTTCATCTTCCACCATCATAAAGAGGACCAGACATCATGGAAATAATTAAATTCTCCATACGCAGTACAAAATCCTTAGCCAATTTAAACCTGGATTTAACTCTAGCCATGATGCAGATGCCTTAATCCTGTGACAGAACAAGGTAATTGATTTGATCTGCTAATTGAAAGATTTCTCATAGCTAAAAGCTCTTTCTGTGCCTCAGAACTATACAATCCTCTTGGACTGCCTTTATACACAGAATAGAAGTCTCAGATTCCTCCACACTGCAGTCAGTATGCCAGATAAACTTACATCCATACTAAAAAATACTCCTAGAGATTCTGAGCTCTCACCAGAGTCCCACAAAGTCAGATTCCTTCCTTGCTGCTTCCAGTATCTCAGTAACGCATATTTGACAAGAATCTTAAGTTACTTATGCATGACTGTTATTAAAAGCAAGAATCTGTTTGATGTTTGAAGACATCAAAGGTACACTCCAATTCTTGTTGCAGCATCTCTACATACACAGAATTCTCAATCCCACTTCCCTTCCAGAAAGGTTGTACTTAAGCCTCCAAAGGATTCATACCATTAGACTCTGGCTTCATGGCAGCAGCAGTCTGTTGAGTCTCAATTTCCTCCATTGCATCACTCATCAAGTCCCGTAAAATCTGTTGTTCTGATTCAGCAAGGACTGGTCCGTGGGAAGATGGTTGGCTAAAGGTCTCTACCTGCAAGAGGTATATGTAGTTACATCTTAAAAGACAACTACAATACCATGCTGAATAAGATTTTGCCAGAATGGTTTGATACACAACTCAAACTGTAAGAAGTAACATCCTAACTTTACAAATAATCAAGTGAACTGAAACTTTGAGGTAGATGATTCATAAAGTAGGTTAGAACATCATGGCTCAGGGTATTTAGATCATCAGCATACTTTGACAGCTTATATATGTCCTGGAATTTCCTTCTTTACATAAGAATGAAGTACAATACATAAACAGCACAAAATATTTTAAGATATTAAGTTGTGACTAAAGCATAAAAAAGGCACTATTTTACTCTTAAAATATATTTTAAGATAGATGCAATCTGGTAATTTCTTTGCAAGAAATCTCATATTCTTTGGAAATAGAATGGGGATATCAGAAATAAAACATATTACCAGGAGGTATAAAATTATGTTGATACTATTTTTCATTTTGTACCTTCATTTTGGGCTTGCTAACTCCACGTTTAATCTCTGTCTTAGAAGGTGGATGTAAATCACCATAACTTGCAATATATTGAATGAGATTCATTAGTGCAGCACATGAATCAGAGCAGGTACGAATATGGATTACATCACTGGAACAGTGCAGCTCAAAACGTGGTTTAGTCTAGATAGCAACAATAAAAAGAATACATTTCAAATGAGCCTAAGGTTGCACAAAATAGCATCTATATACAGTTGTTTTTACATTAATTTACTTAACTGGTCAAAAAGAAAAAAAAAGTACACAAACTGAAAAACTTTCATTGATTCTAAGTATAATAGTAATTTTAAAATTGCAATTTGTCATCGAGATTTTACATTTTATTTGTGATCCAACACTTACTCTTTCCCCATCAGAATCAGATTTTACTGCTGTGATGGTTAGTTCCAGCAGTCCCATATCCATAACACGAACATAGTCTGAAAGAGAATGAGTAATAAAAACAAAAATTAAGACTTAATAACAAATGTCACCCTTACTATGTATTTTTGGTTATTAAACTATTAGAAATAGCACAAGCATAAAAAAAGATCTTAAATCAAAACCTTTTTTATCTCTGCATTTCTTTTTTTCAGGAGGATTACTCTGAGTTCAAGTTTCAGCTAATCAAATCAAGAACTTAAATCTTTTCAATCCAATATACGACTCCCACTGCCACCATCTGTATGCAATGTAATCTTTTAAGTTCTTTATCATCATCCCATCTGTGTGAGTTAGAAAAAAAAAAAAAAGGCACGCAGACGCTGGATGACTACGCATCCTAGCAGGTCTTTTGTTGAAGGGAGGGAGAGGACATTTTCACATTGTACTAATCTTCCAGTACAACGAACTTATTTCCCGTCCTTCTTGTTTAAACAAAACAAACATATCCTTACTTTGTCCTTCAGTATGGATCTCTTACCTAAGATAAATACACACATTTGTGAGCACAGGGTTTCACTATCTCTCAAATTCATTTGTTAAATATTGATTCAAATTCCTCAGTCCTTAAAGGTTTTTACTATATGAAACCAGTTGGTATCATTCTTTTGAGAACCTAAAACTCTGTGCTGTGTACCCTCTTTCAAGTTCAACTATTTAGAAAAGAGATTTCATTTTATGAGAGATATATGCTATAAAGACTTCTTTCTGTGCCAACTCCAGATTTTTAAAAATACACTTATTTTCAAATACCTGTTATGGAGATGTAACAAGAAAATTAAGGACTTGCAAGTTGCTGTTCTCTGACATAACTTCCTCATCCACAAATCCAAACTAGAGCACTTGGATTTTCATCAACACTACATTATTCATTCATATTCAACTTGTTGCTCCTTATGTCCTCAGATCTCTTCTTCAGTAACTTTTATACATGCTGAATATGCCTGTCATTGTGTTTCTTTAGTCTCTGCAATTCATTAATCACATCTAAAACATTCTCACCTCTATGGAGGTTCACTGTAACAGTGTTGCACTTGTCAGAGAGATGCAAAGCAGCTTCATCTAAAATTATCCTAAAAGATAAAAAGGATTAAATAAACATGCTAGAGAAATGCTGTGCAATTTAACAGATAAAATAAATACAGAAAAATATATTTAAAAACACAAATATATTCAGCATATCTTAAATCCAAATTCATTTCAGGACCCCTTCCAAACGTATTAAAAACTGCACAATTTCTAGTAGTTAAAGAAAGGAATCCAACTAAAAAAAATAATACTAATGTATTTAAATTAGCCTAATAAAACAGAAGGATTACATGTGACCAAAGTATACAGCAGAAGATGCAAACCAGTGTGATCAATTACACAACACAAATGGTTCCTAAGTCAAAAAAAGCAGACAGGCATTACGAGTTTTACAGGAGCTTCCATGTTTCACAATCACTTCACAATACCTGAGAGTAGAAGATGATTTATCTACTGCAACACTGCTGGAAATGCTGAAAGTTTCAACAGTAAGTAGAGATCTGACTGGCAAAAACAAGGGCCTAAAACCAAAAACAACAACAACATTAATACTCTGTACCTATCTATAAGTGCAATCAAAGTCTTATAGGTTACCTACCTCGATCTGCCTAGTCCTAGGCAAGCGCTTATTCTGCTTTCAATGGCTTACAGTTTAAGGCATTTCTGTTAAGTGCTTTTTCCGAACAAGCCTAAATAAATTTTCTTTACAATGCACAAACTCAAACCTTCCTAAAAAATAGATACATAACTGCAGTGCCACCAAGTTATACCCTTCCATTTTATTTACCTGTAATCAAGAGCACAACTCCACAGATGTACATGAAAAGTTGTAATTGTAGCTGGAGGATTATATCCCAGAACAGGTTCATCAGAAATATTCAAAAAATGCAAAATCTAAAAATCACAAACATATTATTATAATACTTCAGTATCTGTTAAATTAATAAACAATTATGCATTAGAAAAGAGAAAAATCTCTAATATGTATGAAAATAAAATAGATTAGTAGAAGGAAAAGGGAGTAAAGAATCTCAGATATTTAAAGATGCATACCGGTATCCAAACATAGAACAGCATGGAATGTAAAGGTGGGGGGGAGGGGCGAAACAAAAGAACAACAGCCACACTGCAACCTCAAAGGTGTGGAAAAGACCAATCCACAGATGTCCAAGTGGCTCTTTGTACAATGCCTCACAATCCATTTTCAAAGCATTTCCCAAATACCGTCTCATTCGTTGTTCTTTGCATTTGTTATTACAGTGTTAGTAATTTTTTTTTGTTCTCTTTATCTGAAAAGCCAGCTTTTCTTGTAATACTGTACGTTGTTGAAGTTATCTTCAAGTTGCCTTTCAGGGAAGTGCAGAAAATATGCTTTTTCATGTATTACTGCATAAAATAAACTCCTATCCTCCTCTTTAACATCTGTCAAAGTTCCCTCTCAACTCTGTTAAGCTATAAAAGTTCTTAAATTATTCCACGCCTCAGGTATACCAACACTGCTTGCCTTTTAATTGCTTTGTCTACCTATCTCTTTGGCCAACTTTTTACTTCCCTCCTCCCTCTCAAAAGAATATTCCCAAGTGCATTGCAGGCAACATTAATTGAACGAAAATTCACAGAGCAAATAAGCAACACAGTGTAAAGCAGGCTACAAAGTAATGACACAGCAGAGTCCAAAGCACTGAGTTCAGCTCCATGCATAACCCTTTTTTCCACTACAACTGTTTATGTAAACCACTGCTTACTACTTCCCCAAGGTTGTCTTCTCCACTACCACTATTCAAACAATGTAAAACAGGAAACAGGCAACTGAGAAACAGGACTTGAGGAATGAAGTGAACAGAAAGGAAAAATACAGAAATGCTTTCGTTGCTGCAAGTAGCCACGCTTATTTGTTTTGAGGGTGGTTTTTTTTACATCAAGAATTATCTAATTACTTAGAAAATCTCTGTTGTCCACTGCTATCCATCCAAATGTTTTTGGTTTGCTTTTTTGTTTGGTTGGGTTTTTTTAAAAAAACAAAAAAAAAAACCCCAGAACCTCCCAGACATGTTGCAGGCAGAGACTTAGGATGATGAGATGAACTGCAGCAAATGAATACACAAGTAAGAATTTAATGGTCTCCAAGAGAGACACGGAAAGTAAAGAAAAACACTTTCAAGAGCAGAGTAAGGTGGTAAGACAGCCTAACACAAAGATTTTCCATCAAGGTTTAATTTGATACTTAAAGCAGGTATTAAAACAATGAAACTGAAATTCAAGCTGTAGTTGAGAAAACTGTAGCAACCTGACCTGTTCATGCCAACTTAAACCTGAAGGCAGTACTCTGTGCTGAAGGGTGGCTCCTCTTAGTCCAACAGCAACTAGAAATTCCTGCATGAGAAATTTGCATTGGTTAGTTTACATGAAATATATGTAACTATTTGACATCCAGATCAGATTAAATGGTCATCCTGCTCCAGGAACCTCTGAATGTCTAGAAATGAAGAAAGGATCGGGCCAGGATTCAATATTCAAAAATCCTTGCTTCCTAATACAAGAACTCTGGTTAACATAGTCTAATACTTTTTTCAAACGGATTGTTCAGAAATGACAGTTTTGTGGTGGTGATCGGAAGGAAGGCTACGTGTTCATTCATTCTGGGACTCACCAGGAATTACCATAAGTATTAACCCAATGTAGCTCTTTCTTATTCTATTCAAATCTGAGTCAATTGAGCCCCCATAACATCATGCTGGTCTGCAGAATCCTTCTTCTCTAGATGACTCTACCAACCTGTTCGTCACCACTATGCCAGCTAAGAGGTCACCTTTTAGCCATGTTAATGAACACTACTGTCAAAGCCAAATGTACCACTCGTTTACCAGTGTGACTCCTAATAAGTAAGCAAAGGCTGCCTATTAGATGACACCACTAGTAAAATGAGCAGAGAGCTTTTAACTCTTTATAGTTCTTGACTGGTGTGGCACCAGATTAAAATTCAACCAAAGGAAAACACAAAAGGTTAACTAGCCAAGAAATGCATTCAGTAAAGAAATCTGGTGTGATTAGCAAAGTGAAGCATTGGAAGAATTAGTAAATTATGGCAATACTTCAAGTTTTACAATCCAGCCAAAAAGATTCTAGCAGAAAATTAATAGTTTGAGGATGAATGGCTCAGAATTATATGGTTTATTCATCTACAACATTTGTAGCCCCACATCTAATGCTTCCATAGAAACTGAAATAATTTAGAAAAGCACAAAATCAAAACAACAAACCTTTGTATTGCTCTCTATTTTATCTGATTGGATTTTGACTGCAACGGTGAGCATACTTGGACAATCCACTCCTACACCATCTGAAGTCCTACTAAGACTATCTTCTTCAGAAAAACAAATAGTAGGTTCCAACCAGTGGGGACGTATCATGCTGGGCAGTCGTACTTCAGAGGAAGGGACGACCCCATCTACCATACCTACAAAGAGATCATAGAATTAGTTACCTGGTGCTTCAAAGTTGTTACCAATGAATGAAAAAATCCTTTTTACGTGTAATGCCTTTAAAATTATTTTAATAACTCAAGTTATTCAGGCACACTGACAACCAAAAATTGTGACGGGGAGGCTACAGATTATCCAATATTTACAACTGTGGTTGTGGCTGAAATCTTCAATGTGATTATAGGGTTTGGTTTTTTTATTTGCCCAACAAAACTGTAAAGTTGAAATGAAGGACAGTAATCTCCTATGGGTTACATAGAGAGATTGGAATATGTCTCTCCATGTTATGAGATGGTACCAGGTTAACCTCTAAACTAATTAAGATTTTTCACTGAAAATTTATTAACTTGACTTCCACTGATTCAGAGACATCTGAAGGGAAACCCTTAAAAGGTTTAACTACAGCCATACGAACTACACTGTCAACTTAAAATTCTTTACCTGCTGACTACAATTAGCTACCCAGGAAAGAAACAGATGCCACTGGTAAACTGTACTTTTTTAATAAAATAAGCAATAATGTGCAAGAAGTGTGTACTCTCATAATAAAGATCACAGGGTACAGCTAATTTGGCAGAGGAACACAGTATCATTAAACACCAGCAGCTGCCAAGTTTGAGGTGAACTGTAACTAAGTACAGTTATCATGAAGTTGTATTGCTGTAGCATTTAGGAGAATTAGCCATGACACACTATCAGAAGAAAAGAAAAAAATAACAAACAGCATTTCTCCTAAAAAAACTACTAGCTTATCTCACTTCAAATTTAGTCCCCAAGCCACATCAATCCCACCCCTACCTTGATGATATAAATTGAGGCTGCTAGAATGGAGACAAACATAGTGTCTGTCCTCAAAGCCTTCATATTTAGTCACGCTGAAAAGTGAACCACTGTTGAACTCAAACCAGAATTCACCGTATTTTCCTTCCAGAGTATTTCCATCATCCTGCTGAAGGAAGAACAGAAATGATAAAATGATTACTTGCTGAGTTTGCTGCCATTAGACAGTCCAAACTAACATAATGCTTGCTACCAATAAATATTTTCCTGCTTGCCTTTAGTTATTTTCATGTAAAGCGAACAGAATTGCTAAAATATTGCATTGCATTATTGTCTAATTACAACACAATAGTATGAAGATTACAGAATTACTGTTATAAACACTTGTTCCTTCCAAAACCAGTACATGTAGCAAGAAGGGGATTCCATGGTCAAAACAACATACCTTTATCCCGCCCCAGTGTCTCACCTTTACATCTGTGAATATTGACACTAATCCGTGGGTCACATTCAGCAGAACAGACAGAAAGCTTTGAGAGTTCTTATTCTGAGAGTCAAGTTTTTTCCTTCTGCGTGAACGATAGTTGGGATCAACGGTGGAATAATATTGTAGTGTTTCTTCCTCAGATCCACTCTCATCATCTAACAGATCAAATGAAAAACAACTAACTCTCTAGCTAGTACATATATTATACCAATAATTCATTGTTTTTTCCATCAGTAATATGATTCAATTTCACACGGAAGAACTTAAACAGTAATATATGTTTTTTCTTTTTGGTTTAAGTAAATCCTTTCTTACAAGTTTACGAATTCTTTCCACTATCACCTTAATCAATTCAGCCAATTATGCTTTTGAATCACTATAATTCTAGATGACTTAAGTGTATTACCATAGTGAACTGCAGATTTAAATTGACTAAAGCTGTCTTTACTGAAAGTGTTGATGAGCTGGCTGGCCACTGATAATCCAACACCGTAAGAAAGGTTTTCAAATGTTTCTACAGGAGATGGAGCTGTGGGTTCCCACAATAATAAATCATTGCTGATCCTAGGAAGAAAAGCATTGTCATTATACAAAATACATCGCTACATTCCTACTTAATACAGGGTCAATCAAGCAGTATTTTCCTTACAGACCTCAGATTCCATAAACAAGAGAAAAAAGTTAGAAAGCTCAATAATGAATAAAGAATTAATGAGTAAAAGTAATAAATAATAAATTGGGTTTTTTTCTGAAATTATGGTATGCACATATAAAAGTCTTAACATTTGACAGCAACACAAAAGCCTCTATTAGTAGGTGTGTATTAGCTCAGTAAGTGTGTGTGCAGGGTGTGACAAACCCTATTTTGATCACATCAGTTTTCAAGCAAAGTCTCAAGAAACATTACTTCTTTTGATTTCGAGTCTGTGTCTGTTGGGGTAAAGATATATGTGACATTCAGAACAGAAGGACAGCAACAGAATATTCAATAAAAGGCTCAGCTTTTGCCACTTTAAAATTGAAAAAATGCTTCAGAAGTAAAGTAATGCCTATCAGAGGCTAAAATAGATCAGCACCTCTCTATGCAGCTAACACATAGCATAGTACCTATTTTGTAGTTGATTTAATCTACTTGTATATCTTTGTTTTGCATAGGTGTTCAGCATTTATTCCTCTATCTGTAAGTTGGGTTCACTTTCTCTACGTTTTTGTAAGCCTTTCTAAGGCTTACAAAACCAGGTTGTTATGTTTTTTCTCCTGTCTGCCTTGTGAACTCTTAATTGTTAGAGGGAGAGTCACTGAGTAAAGAGGAAAGAACAGGACCTGCTGCATTCAATTTTGAAGTACGATGATGTATTTTTAAAGAATTCAGAAAGGTTAGAGCAAAATGAAACAGCAAACAGGTCTGAACAAAGTATTCACTCAGCAAAATACTATTTAACTTCACCCTTGGTTCTCAAACTCTGTGAAACACTTTTTAGCTGCTATAGAATCAATCTGATATATTACAGAGTGGCATCTCTGATGTTAACTTGGAAGAATATTTATATAGCATTTTATGTTCTTGGAAAACTATACAAATGAATTCCTACTATAGCTGCTCACTCAACTGCTTTTATCAACAACAAATAGAGAACTAAAAGTACAGGTTATGATCACCAAGCAAAACAATTCTCATACTTGCCTATTATAAAGTTTTTCATAAAAGCTTTTGTTTGGTAGTGTTACATGGATGTTTGGTAACATGAGTTCCAGTACATAATGAGAATTGCTAATTGTTTTATCTTGAAATTCAGTCATTTCGACTACATCTCCTGGCATCACCATCTGAAAGAAAAAAAAGAAAATAATACATCCTTTCAAGTAAAAACAAACAACCAATCAAAACAGAGCTGAAAGTCAGAAGGTGTATAAAACGCAGTGAGAATATATTAATTTTGTATACCATAAGCACAAAGCAATAACAAAATTTTATAGTACCTCTTCATTTTCAAACATGACCCTACGAGAAGAAAAAGGAGAAGGCTCTGGTCTTCTAATATCACAGACATCCTTCAAAGAATGAGACCCTCCTTCTTCTTCCTCTTGGAAATTATTATCACCTTCTTCCTCCTCAGCTGCTATCCTTTCCAGAATAGAGTGCACAGCCAGAGGGTTTATTTTCAACACAATCCTGACATTGGAGAAGTTATGCAGAATAAGCCATTAGAAATGCTGAAAATTTTTATACTGATGCACAGACACATCCCCTAGCTCTACTAGCTAACCATTAAGTACACAGAGACTAAGTAGCTCAAAGACGTGGGATTCTTTTATTAGACAATAATGTATTTTATAAGACAGAGCGATACCATTAAGGAAAACACCAGACTTGTCAGCACAAAAGGATACATAAAAAGAACAATCAGATGGAAAGGTTAGTGTCTGCTTTTTCCAACTCCATCAGGTGACCATTAGGTGACCTAAGAAAAGCCTAGCACTCTCTCCAAATAACGCTAGACCACCAAGAGCATTAAAAATCGCTCTACTACATGATGTAGTTTATTACATGTACACACTGTTACAGAAAAATTTATTTGTACTATTTTAAAAGAAAAACACTCTGAAAAAATGTCCATACAAATGTGCTGTCAGAAAGCCACTAAATTCTGTGGTTAAAAAAATTTTAAAAAATTAAAAATTCTACACAGAAAATTCTGTGACAAATCTAAAATTGACTCTTTGAAGGATGGTTGTTTTATTACATGCTACAGCTGTTAAGTCCTTCTGTTCAGTAACTCTAAAGTACTATATTGCCTTATATGTGATACTATCTGCAATAATTCAGTTACAATATAATTATTCTTGTTGGTGTTGTGGCTTTATACCAGCCTATATTAATATCATGAGGCAAAATTCAACTGAGATTCTTTTTTGTTTGGTATTCAGTCTTGAATGTAAAAGTAGGAGAAAAGGTAAAGTGACATAAAAGCAACAGTGGGAGAAAGTTTCAAGTCTCTAATCATTCAGCTAACTTTCACTGGTATTTACTCAAGTCTACACAGAAACCATTATACATTAAAACCATCTTGCATTGCTATAAACACAGAGGTTTTAGATTTACTTTTTTTCATAAATTCTTGGGTTCTTCTCAACAGCTACATGTTCTTTCTTTGCAAATTATTTTGAAGTATTTACCAGAAGGCTGTCTGCATTAAAATTAGAAAAATAACTGCGCTTCAAAAATATTCAAACAACCCACTTTAAAAAAGAAAACATTAGATTACCGAGGCCAGTCAAAATTGTCTGATGACGAAGTTACATCTCCATCTATGCCACCAGACACTTGAAAAAATTTTATTGGTGCTTCTGCAGTATCTTCTTCAAATGAGCCTGAATAGAAAAAGATTTTTAAAAAATTAACACAAAAATTACAACTGCTAATTTCATGTTGCCCACTCCTCAGGTTGGAGTCCAAAACAGGCTAACTTGTCAATGCTATTACTAAGGTACCGGTGCGATTTATTTTTTTTTCCCCCCTCCAAAAATTAAACACTAACTTTTAGAAGCAAAAATTATTTGACATTATCCTTAGGTAGCAGCGGTTAGAAAAACAGATGCTTCGAATGCATAGATATTTGCATTTACACTTATAGCATCACTACATAATGTTACAGCCTTGAAAAGCACCCAGAATGACAATTCAGCAGAGAAAGCTGCAAATACAAACCAGTTTCTCAGACTTAGTACTTCGGAAGATATGAGAGGCATACAAGTACTAAATTTTTCTCAGTGACCAGATATCATCCACTTCATTTCTAGACAAGAGTTGAGACTCCTAATTCACATAGCTGTAGTATTCCCCTACAAATCTACAAAACTTACCCTAACACCATGATAGAGATCCCCAAGATACCCTAAATGGAAACAAGCTGGTGTAACAATGTAACAGAAAGTAAGAGAAATACCAGCTCAAATTTCAAAAACAAGAACGCAAGCACTATACCTATTAGCTTCTCCTTCTAGTATTATTGACTTATGCTAAAATTTAATACAGAACATTAAACTGCAGCAGAGATATCTGCTCCAAAATTCAGGTGAAAAGACACTCTCTGTGTTAATACATATGACAGGACCTTTGTCTCAACTACATACTACCTGGAAAAATGAAAAAGAGTATTTTAATATAATGTTAACATTCTTACCAGTTAGCTCTTTAAAGGTAAGTTCTAATTTAACTTGTTCTGGAGTTGACCCTCCTACAAACTCAGTTTTAAATTCCAGATCTGTAAATTCAAGATGAAGAATCTCCTTCTGAAGTGATTTCTTAAACCATGGTCCTCTTTCCTGATCTGACCGTAAATCAGGTATTGGGAAGCGAACAGAGAGATTTAATGCTGGGGCAGTGACTTGAACTGAAACTCTACAGTTTGCAGGAGTATGTGAATCATCCAGAAAAACTTCAGTAAAAGCTTTATGCTAAAAAATAAAAAACAAAAAGAAATAGAGAGAGAGGGAAAAAATCTAAATTAGAGAAAATAGCACTAAAAATTACTATGAGGAAAGTTTTTGATTATGTAATATCTAAAAATAAGAAAAGATTCACTTTTCATATATCACACAGAACACACATATTAGGACCAATTATTATTGCTCTTAGGATATTTTTCTATTATTGATACTGTATAAGATTCCACTTAGTTAGAAATCAAGTATGTTCAGAGGTTTGTAATCTTTAAAAAAATTTTTGGTTTTTTTCCTATATTTTTTGGTATGGGTTTGGTTGTGGGGTTTTTTTTATATTTTACTCCACAATTACAGAATGAGATTATCAAAAAATACTTACCTGCAGTTAGGAAATACCATGTTTTAAAAATGCTATTGTTGAGAAGCCAGGAACTACTTTCAGTAAATCATGGCTTCCAGCTCTTAGCACTGATGTGTCATTCCAAACTCCCCTGAGAATAACGTACTGCTGACATTCATTGAAGAGTCGAACTTTCAAGACATAACTACACTGACAGAAATTTCTGATGTCTTAGAATTTTTTTTTAAATGAGAATTCTCTTAAGTAAGTTTTGAAGACTAATTTTTCTGTAGTCAACCAATGCAGCAATAAAAGTACATGAAGATACTGGCTGCTGTGTAGAAAAATCAATTAACTGCAATAATCCCTCCTCACATATTTCAACAAAGGCCTTCAAGTTCAATGTTACTGTGTGAAATATACTAAGTTAAATCCTGCTGACAACCTGAACCAGGACAAACAAACTCCAGCTTCTTCTGTTGGTCCTCAGTCATGAGAACATAATATGTATGCTCTCCATCCTTTCTATTACCCACCGCCAAAAGCAGGTAAGAAACAGCAGAGGCAACTGGGCTGAGACACCTGAAGATTTCCATAGAGAAGTGGAATTGTCTGTCAGCTGCTAGAGAGCATGACGGGACAGATTAGGGATTAGAAATCAGTCAAGATTTCTCTTTTTCGCCCAGTTCTGCTTCCTTCAAGAAGCTAAGAATTTAAGCAGTCTGTGAAGCAGACTTGGGGGTGCTGGCTGATGAAAAGCTCAACACAAGCCAACAATGTGCAAGTGCAGTCCAGAAGGCCTACCATATCCTGGGCTGCATCAAAACAAGCGTGGCCAGCAGGCTGAGGGAGGTGATTCTGCCCCTCTACTTCACTCTCGTGAGACACCACCTGGAGTACTGCATCCAGCTCTGGAACCCCTAACACAAGAAGGACACGAATCTGCTGGAGCAGGTCCAGAGGAGGGCCACAAAGATGATCAGAGGGCTGGAATACCTCTCCTACAAGGACAGGCTGAGAGAGCTAGGGTTTTTCAGCCTGGAGAGGAGAAAGCTATGGAGAAACCTCATGGTCTTCCAGTATATAAAGGGGGCCTACAAGAAAGCTGGGGAGAGTTTTTACAAGGGCTTGTAGTGATAGGATGAGGGTTAATGACTTCAAACTGGAAAAGGGTAGATTCAGATTAGAATTTAGGATGAAGTTCTTCAGTCTGAGGGTGGTGAAACACTGGAACAGGTTGCCCAGAGAAGCTATGGATGCTCCATCACTGAATGTGTTCAAGACCAAGCTGGATGGGGCTTTAAGCAACCTGGTCTAGTGGGAGGTGTCCCTGCCCATGGTAGGCTTGGCACTAGATGATCTTTAAAGGACTTTCCAACCCAAACCATTCCATGATTCCATGGCTGTCTTCAGGTCTGTTCACAAATATACAATCATGGAATCTAAAAATCAGTATCTATGTCAAATGGCTACTGTTCTGTACTAGAACAAAAAAAAAAAAAAATTAAAAATTAAAAATACATAAATAAAAAGAAACCACTACAAATCATTCAGAACTAGCGATCTCACGTTTAGCATCATCCTGTCTTCCTCCTGCAAAAACTAGGAAGTTTATTAATCAATTTCACTTCTAACTTACCAGACTTAAGTGCTTGTTATAAGAAGCATACATGTGTGATGCCATCATCTCCACTGTAGTTAGTTTCTGCGGTTGAAGCAGGGAATTCAATCTGTCTACAATACTGATATCCAGTTCACAAAACAATGGACTTAACTTTATTTGTAACTCTGCTTTCTGTGGAACAGAACTGAGTCTCCCTTGACTTCCCTGAAAAGAAAGAAAAAGCACTAAAATCCTTAAAAATAACACAGTGAAGCAAATTAAAATAACCGAGAGTTAAGGACTGTTCAAGAAAGATACATTTCTGTTAAAATGAACAAAAGTAGACAAAGACTAAGTGTTTTTAATCTCCTGCCTTACCTGAGGTCCTCTGATATCTGAATGCTTATAATGAAGCTGAAGGCATGGCATAGTATGAGAATCATGTCCTTCTTCAGAACGAAATGTCAGCAGCTTTAGAATAAAATAGTTAAAAACACTTAATAGATAAAGAGGAAGCAGTTGCCACAGGAAAAGATATTTATGACATTTTACCTAGAACAGACTGTAGGTAACAAATCCTATATTCAAGTCAGTGACCTGAGCCCCAGCACAACCACTTGTGCAATCCACTTATACAGCCACTTTATCGGATGGCTCTGACCATTAGAAAAGCTAGAAGGATAATCATCACTCAAAGAAACCTTCACAGAACACAGATCCAGTGGTTAGTTTTCAGAAAACATCTACTCTAATTCCAAAACTGTGTTAAGTGCATTTAAAGAAGTAACCTAGTGAAGTTCGGCTACTTAACATTATTCCTGTCAGGTATGAGAACAGTGTAGCTCACTATTGGGGCTGGTAAATAAAATTGAAGTTGCATCTTAAAACCATAACATATTAAAATTAAAAATTCAAACTACATCCATTTTAAAATCTAACATTCTCAGGTACACATTTCTTTTCTATGGAACATCCTGTATTTTTTTTACATACCTCTGTATAGTGAGGCTGAATGGAATGAGAGTCAGTAGAAAAAAGACATTCCAAGAACTCCATATCCCCAATGGATAAATCAGTACTAAAACTTCGAGAGGCAGTCCGTTGTCTTTGTTCGTAAGACACTTTGATGCCAGTACCTATAAGTCTGAATTATGAAAATTATGAATTACTAAATGTAGCATATATCCACAAAAAATACAAAAAGTCACAATTCATCTATGTAAAAAAGATCACTACAATCCTTTAAAAAAAAAACTCAAACAAATCAATAAAACCACCATAATTTCTTCACAAATAAGAAATATTCTAATTATAACAGATTACAGCTTCAGCAACAAAGACAATGGAGTTCACTTATGTTACATGTTCAACAATGGTTAGTCTAGAGGAATTTGGAAAGAACGCTTAAGACATCTAACCTGAGGTGCAATTCACATAAAGCTGGAAATCTAATATCCTTATAGAGACAATGAAAAAAGTCAAATGCCTCAGGAAGCCTAAATTACATGCATAAGATAAGATATATAAACCCTTAAATATTTTATATCATACACTGTACTGGCACAGTAAAAACATCTGTAAAAAAAGACTGTTGACTAATTTTATGATTCTGCTCACACTTACTTTGTATCATTACTGATATACTATTTTGAACTAAATAAAAGCCTAAATTCCTTCAAGCAAAAATTCCTATATTGGAATAGAGATGGTCCTGTAAAATACAACTATTTCTAAATACATAATTTCCTTAATGGTTCTTGACTGTCTAGCTTTCTGTGGTTTAATTCATCTATTCCTGGGAAGAACTAGGTTGATTTCAATGTTTATGCACTTTTCTTCTTTATTTTATAAAAACAAACAGTCTTGGACAACAGAGTCAAAATTCAAGGCTATATTGAAATTAACAAAGCAGTCTAATGCAATTCAAATATTTACGTGACAATTGCTATGGTGATAAACTTACTTTATTCAAATTTATTTAAAAGATATTTTTTGTTAATTATACTTATTAATAAGAAAAGTTATACCTAAGGTGATCATGAGAACAAGCTTCTGCAAATACTTCTCGGAAGGACAGAAAATCTTCTGTTGAAAACTTAACTGGCTCAATCTTTTCTATTCGGGTAAAGAAATCCCGAGCCATTGGTGTCAATGGGTTAAGGTTCAGTGAACTTTCAGGTGGGGGTAAAGGGTCAATATGAAGTACAGACACTGAGAAAGTTCCAACTGCCAGTCTAAAAAGAAGCTCAGGTCTGGATTCATCCACAGAAACAGATCTGGATGGAATAGCTGAAATACAAAATTAAGTTCACGTAATTTTGCAGCAATAACACATTTAAAAATCATCTTACTTTTGATTTTCATTTCTTTTTACCAAGTTCCTGCATTATAATTCATTTCCAGAATTGTCTAAGGAGCAGAATGCAAAATAACATTTTTACTTACATGTCCTTCTTAAGGAAGTCTGGTGAATCACGTTGGTTGTAAGCGAAGAACCTCTTGGAGGTTGCAGTTCTTGTTTGTTACGATCAAGAAAATCACCCCAAGTTGGCTGAAGCTAAAACAAAAAGATGTATGCTCATAAATTTGACAAACACGTATCAGAAGTTAGATCAAACATAAATAAGGAACAAAAAGAAAATATAACCATAAACAATCAACAGTATGCCATTTCATAGCATAATAGTGCTCAACTAACAATGTAGATATGCTGTACTTTGGGTTACACTTCTACTTCTATAATCATCTACACCCACATATTTTTAAAGTAAAGTTGCTCTCTCCATGAGCATGTATTCTCCCGTTTCTCTATAAAAAGAGCACAAGTGTTCTCCATGGCTTTCACTACAGGAAAGATATAACAAATTTGAAAAAGATGGCAATATCAACAGTGTAATTTTTATGTTGTTTGAGGAATAATGTAATACATCAGTTTCATATTTTTTACTGTCATTGCCTGTGCAGTCCATATAAAAGAAAACACAGATGTCATACATGCAATTATTAAAAAGAAAATAAATCATAAAGTGTCCTATATAAGCTTCAAGGCATTTGAGAACAAATACGTTCCATTTCCTGTCTTTGCAGCCGAACAGATGAGAAACTTCCCAATACAATTGCCACAGCAACCAATTCTACCAACTCTAAACATTTTCGATTGTCTTAGAATTTTGCAATAGCTCTTCATATTGTAAAGAATATTTACACAACAATTTCAGACGAAAGTGCTGATTTCAAGAAGATTTTAAGTGTAGTTAATACTATACCACTGTAGTGCTCAGTGGAGATCCTGCTGGTGTAGTTGTATATGTACTGGTTAAAGACAAGTCTAGATCCATGGTTGGAGGATCTCCAAGAGGTGGAAGGGAGGAAAGGCTGTGAGACATGTCCATTTCAGCCATTGAGAAGAAAACTTCTTCTTCTAGTAAGAACCAGAGTAAAGAGTTATTTTCCAATGAAAAAAGTAACTTTTTTTTTTAAAGAAAACACATTAGTAAATTCAGAATGACACAATAACCAGCCAAATATATTATTTACAGAAGTTCCAAATTCTCTTGACACTAAGACTAGTACTATGAACAGAGATTCTTCTTTAAAAAGGACAAAAGTACTAATGAACACTGTAACAGTTAAATGTTGAATTTTCATATTAAATTTCTATAAATTAATACACTCTCCATTTGACAAATCAAATCCATATTTTCACATTACAAAAAAATCAGTAAAAAATTCATTCAAATAAAAATATAAATAGGGCAATGCAACTATTATTCTATATTTAATTTCCTCAATGATGCACTCAAAAATATGTTACACTGCATTTACTGTGTGGCACAGTAACACGCAGATTACTGAACAGTTTTAATGAACTACTGAATCAAATCTAGCCTGATATCTAAATTAAGTGTTAATATTTTTATGCAACAGCACAATTAATAGCATACACTTATTCTATATCAAATTTCTGCAATTCTGCAATAATGCAAATAATTTATTATATAAAAATAACTGTAAAATAATTATTTAATCATTATATAAAAATAATTTAATAATAATAATTTTGCAATTACTCAAATGTCAGATGTTACTTAAATCAGTAAGATTAAAAATTAACAGTCAATTTATATAATCTTAACAACAAGTTATTTGCTATGCTGCATGATCTTTTATACTTGCCACGACTAGAAGGCGTTCTGGTACTTTCTGTCTCATAGAAGCTTTGTTCAGACGATGCTCCTGCAGACAAAGACTCCTTTCTTAAGTAACGCTTCAACTCCATCTGAATCCGATACTCATCTTCCTGTTGCATTGGCCGGTTCTTCCTATCTTTATTTGACAATTCCATTCTGCTTAGGCTCTCTGAATTAAACAAACAAAACATACCAAAACAAAAAAACACACAAACAAAAAACCCAAACAAACAAAAACCAAACAAAAACAACAACAAAAAACAAACAATAAGCCCACTGTCATTTCCTTACCATTATTCCAAAGAAACCAATGATTGGTGTTGTATATGTATACAGAAGTATATATACATGTTGTATATCAAATGCATATATCAAATGTTTGTATACATCATTTTGTTGTTTTGAACATTTTACTTGTCCAAAACAGATTAGAATTCATTAATTTCAAGTCTGAAGAAAATATTTTAAGGTCATATATGCAAATGTGTTCACATATAGTATCAGCGTATATTTCTTAGTCAGCTTTATGGACTCAAGACACAAGCTCGTGAAGATTTTACTATTAATGAATTACTAAAATTTCAGGTTTGCAGTTGCAAATAGAGGAAACTAAATGTAATGCTTTTTCAGTTATCAAAAACCACAGAACAAGTCCTGTACAACAAACGTATCCGTATTATTAGAATATTAATCATCTACCCAGGAGATGACAAACCTTTTCAAAAAGAAGATTAACTACCTATCCTAATAATGTGTTGTTACATCAGGTAGATGGGTGTCAGAGAACAAACCAAAACACTCACGCTGCTACTGCAGTAGTCTAAAACACTGCTGTTAGTTGCTTAGCAAATAGGGACAAATGAACTCCATTACTCTCTGTTCTTTTTTCTGTGTCTGTCACTAAAGCACGGGACAGAGAAGGAAACACACTGCTAAGCCCATCTCATGAAACAGAAGCTACAAGAACCAAAATTGTTCTGGCCTCCTGATTTTCTTCAATTAACATTTCCCCATCTCTTGTCCTATTATATAGTCACTTGGCAAGCTTTATTTGTTACCTAGACTTTCATTACCAGCACGTACAATTTACAACTGAAGTCAAAAAACTGATTTAGTCCTAGTCAGAGCAGCTACAAAACATTTTGCTAATATCAGATAGGAATTAATCTACCACCACAAGTATTTTTTTCCACTGAGGAAAATTGTGTATCTTGCAAAGTTTTTTTTTTGTCCTCTGTAATACAAATTTAGCATTCATAGAATATTCACTTGCCTGGTCCAGCAATAGCTGCTACCATGTCCAATAGAAGATGCACCTGCCTTGGTGACAGAAATAGATGTATGGAGTCTATTTGTCCATCTATATCCAACTGAAAAAAAGAAAGAACATTTAAGGATTTTTATTCTTGTATACTATTTCCTACTATTTTTCCATTCTTTGGAAAAAGCTGAAAGAAAATTAAATTATTGAAGTGTCATACTTAAAAATATACTGTGTATGTTCATGTGTAGTTTACATGCTAGAAACACCTATTCTAATCAAAGGTCTTCTAATATAACTGATTAAAAAAATTCAGAGTTAAAAGAAAAAGTTTAACCTAGCCTAAGCAATATAACGTATCTATGCTTTTTCCAGTCTGCATGAACTCTACCTGACAAATCAAAAAACAGGTCCTCCTTTAATTTTGTCATGTAATATTACATCTATTCAGGAGGTCAGATGTTGCTCTTCTTTAATGTACCAACAGTGTTTTGCCTGTACTCAAGCCAAACTTGCAGAGACAGCTGCTCTGCATTCTATTATATTGAACATCTCCTATAAAACATCTTTATTCTGGCTACCTTCAAATACATCTACTGATACAAAAATTGAAAATGTTTTATCTTTAGAAACAACTGGACATCAGTTAATTGAAAGGTGGTAACCACATTAACTATTCATACTTTTGAAACCACCAGCATTTTTCTACTTCATGCCAAACAAATATGTTATTTCACTTTCAAGAACTCATTACTCAATAAACAAAAAAAGGTAAAGATTGACTGGAAATTGCTGGACATCAACTTTTCTACTGTTGTAGAGACTTCATGCTTTCTTTAGAGTACAGCACACTATATAGGACAGGTCAATAGCCAATTGTAAAGTTGGAGACAAGGGGAATATATTTACACATCTTTATTTATATACTCACACTTTAAAAAAAAAGAAAAAGCGCTTTATCCTTAACTGTTTTGTTTCCTTTATCTTTATGTAAAAGTAAAATAAAATATTATTTTAACCAGTAGCATTTAAATATGGCATTATTTGATTTACTATGAATTTTAATATAAAAATTTAGAAGTAGAAATATTCATGTTATTTTTATAATGTTGCAGTGCTGAAACCTAATTAATCATTTAAGGCTTACTTGTAATTGTTGAAGTAAATTATACACTTTTCAAACCAAAGTAACCTTAATCAACCAGTTAAGCATTCCACATATACGTGGGCAAAGTCAGTCATAGCACTACAAGAAAAAGGATAAACAAATAACAGTAGGATTTTAATGAAAACAAGACTTTCTCAGCAGTTACTCCAATACATAAATTCAGTCCCTCTAACATATAGAAATTCTCCTTTTACAGATTTCAGTGTGCCACTGACTTGTCTGGCCACTGTAAAGATGTCTCATTAAACCTATGTACTGATTTTTAATGCAACAAACCTGCAACAAAACTAAAGGGACTCTGTCCGCACTGAGAAGCTCACCATTTTTTGTACTCAGCAGAAAAGAAATAAAATCATACATAGTTATTAATTTAGTTAAAGACCAGGAAACCACAACTAACCTTAGCTCCAGGAAGTACTTCATTTTGCTTTAATGTTAGACTCAACTCCATTCTACCAATCAGCTTACTGATCTGCACAGGGTCAGAAGGAGTAATTTCTGGCAAGTTTCTTGTTAATTGTGGATGTGGCTCATAAATGATTTTTGGATTCCAGCTAGGTGAAAGCTTTGGTTCAGTTGCCTTAAAACATTACAGAGAAAGAAGTAAGAACGTCTCCTATTTCTTACAAAACTAAAAAAAGAAACAAACAAACCAAAAAACAAAACAACAAAAGGAAAACCCACACACTTCAAATAAACTGATCATATAAACAATCATTTTACAGAAATCTAAGTTTGACAATGGCATTAAAAACATGTACTGATAACTGTGAAAGAAACAAGTCATGGTAAATGTGAAACATTAGGACTTCTACATGCTGAAGTTGCAACTAGATTCCATTATAATACATCCTGAATTTTACTCAGTCCCAAAGTCTATTTCCTTCCTCCTCCTCATAATCAATGGGAAGTGATTATGAAACTTACTGAACATAAATTCAAGGAAAAGTTCAACTCCTATATTCTTCAGAATCAATCTATTATTTTAGTGTAACAATATATTCTATCCTTCACCAATTTAAATTCTCATAGAATGTAATTAGTTTTACCAGCTGTGTAGCTGAACACACTGGAGAGGACTTTGCTGATGCAGGAAACTCATCCCAGAAGAAAGAGACACCTGAGAGCTGCAGTAACTTGTGAGCAAAAGCTGTGGGCTGATGTACATTAATGCCAGAGCACTCATCTGCAGTTTCATCACAGTACATAGTTCTGGGAGACAAAAGAAAGTAAATAAAGATGGTAAGTGCATGCAAATTGTTGCCTTTATTGTGCCATGTAGCCTTTAAGTTTGTACATGCTCTCTCTCTTCATACTATTTACCACTGACTGTTGTGAAAGGAGAAACCAGAGAAACCACCATTCTCTGAGAATGGGTGGAAATCTTCTATTTTCTACAGGACACCACAGGACTATTGTGACATGCTTCCAGTGTGAACATATCCCAGTGTATTATCCTACTACTTATGTCTAATCTGACCACAAAGTGAAGGAGTCTGCCCAACACTTCTATACATATGTTTTCATTAGGACACACACAATTCTTACTTCAGAATCCGTATTTTTTTTTTAATCTGCCATCTAATATTTTTATGTTGTCTAAAAGTAGTACTTGAAAGCACAATTCTGTCAAAATTAAAAGGTAAAAACTGAGAGAATAGGCTCCAATTCTCTAAAATTTTCTCTAAAATGAAATTTCTTATATTGAGAGACAGCATGAACAATAAACTATTAAGAGATGCAAGTTTCAACATAAAGAATTTAAAGTGAAAAAATGCAGCTATCTTTGTGTAAGTAAAATGTATCAAACATCAAAACAACATGCTATTTGATTTTCAAGTATAGAAAAGGAGGTTTGTTCTAGAAATGGACTTCCATAAGGAAAATACTTAAGGTTTTACTGACATCTCTCCTGAACTGAGCACAACAACCTGAAGTTTATAAATGTTTAAGACCAAATATATTTAATTAGCATTTCTCAGTAAGAAATCACTTTATTTGGTAATGATTTCAGTATTTTGCAAGAAGGTATGATTACACTATCCCACAAGTCAAAAAGAAAAGTATTCCAAGAATGTGTACAGTACTTGACCAATACATAGTTCAAAGTAGTTACAAATACGTGTAGGCTCCACTGAAATCTCAAAGAGGACATAAATATCTTCCAATTTATTTTTTTTCAGCACTTTTATCTTTCTTTCTGAAAAATTTTGAAGCATCTTTCTCAAAAGGGTCAGTTCCTTTTGTATATTGAAGAAACACCCTGGCCTAATTTGCCAACAATATCCATTGACTGCTGAACATCTGAGAAGTGATATATATTAATTGTGGAAGTAGACATTAACTTATCTTTGGAAAATGCATAACTCTTCTGATTTGATGGTTAAATACCTTTAGCTTAACCTGTTAAGTGGAAATTCAGTGGAGAAAACACTCACTGGCATTATAAAAGAGGTACTCAAGAGCTAGTGGCCAACTGTATACTAAGGATGTGTGTGCATGGGTACAGTATCTTGTACAGGAAATTTTAATAAGTGCCTTAGAAAAAAGAATACAGGTTTAATTAAAAAAAAATATATTTACCTTTCAATTCTGATTTCAAGTGCAGTTCCACTTTTAGAGTTTTCTGGCACATGTTCTATTCGCAACACAGTATCTAAAAAGGTAACTTTCACTCTTCTTAGAACTTAAACGAGGAAACAAAAAGATACCATGCAAGCAGTTAAGTTACTCAACAATGACTTTTATAACCAATTTAAAGTGATCTTGTTGTTTAAGTTCTCAATATTTATTTCAGGAGAAATAAGTTTACTAAAGTAACAAGACATCAAGTAAAAATGCATATCCATACCACGCAATGGACCTCCACAGCACAGATATTTGAGCAACTGAAAACTCAAGCCAAGTTGTTCTGAGGCTCAGTGTGGATGATTCTCAAAGAAAATACCAGCTTCATTGTGCACCATGTCTGAACTCCTAAACATTACTACCACACCATGCTACTCTGGCTGAATACTTCTATTTCTAGGTCTGATTTTAAACATTTCCCTTAGCTCACACATTTTGGCACCTAGTTCACCAGGGCATAATGTGGTCATAAGCCCTTAGTGTCATCCACTTAAAAAAACCCAAACAAAAACAACAAACTACCAACAACAAACACCAGAGTTTCTAAAGTGCTTTCAACAACATGGTGTAATCACAGAGATACATAGGTCATAACAGGTCAGTTTTGTGTAAAAATAGCTGAAAAACCATTCCCTTTCTCCCTCAATAGCATCACTACTAAGTTTGTGTAATGAATTAAACCTGACATCAGAAAAAATCCAGCTAAATTGAGCTTGAGTGGTTGGTGAGAGATACCTTAGTTTTGGAGGTGACAACAAACACCAATTTGCCCTGAAGTAACCCTACTTCAGGGTTCATTCTGCCCACTGAGGGAAATATACACATTTTACTAAGTAAATAGGTTTTATTTCCCCACTTCAAAAAACAAGATCAATTGTCCTGTCTTCCTGGTTACATTGTACAAGTGATGCTAACAAGTGAAAACTTATGAGATAAGTTATGGCAAATGACATGTCATTCTGTAAAACCGATACACAACATAAACCAATTTAATCTCAGAGGTTCATTCAGATCTCAATAATTAATTCATACCTGTTTCAATAGTTTCTGCAAATTTCTCAAGTCCTTCAAAAGGCTGGGACCCTTCTCCTTGTTCATCTGTCAATTTTTGGCTAAGACACTCTTTTGCAAGCTGCATACTACTGGTCATAAAACTTGACCAATACATAGGCTCAGACCCAGATGCTGTGAAGTAAAATAAGTCTTAATAAATTTGACTGAACATTTTGAAAGAATAAAGACAAAATGAAAGAATACATTTGGCACATCCAGAAAAGAGTGTCAATAGTTTAGTAAGAAAAACACAAATTTGACTACAATCTCTCTTTATATACTTTACTACTTTAAAAATAATATAATCTATTTAGATTGCATTGGTAAAATTCTGGTATCTGAAAACTCAATATAAACAAGATGAAAACAGGATTTAGTGTAACCAATCTTCAGCACTGGTTTAAGTGAATAATTTCTGAAGTACTTTCATTACGTTGGCATTATTTTGCAGGCATAATCAGCAAAGTGAAATTAAATATTTTTTTATTTTCTTTAGAATTATTTTAAGGTTTATTATTCCATTTGAAATATATCCTAGATGGGGAAAGACTAAACAAAGTTTTTAAGATACTATCTTAGCATACTAGAAAACATTTTAGATTTATAACACAGACCTGACGTAGTAAGTAGAACGTAACATTTGAGAGCACGGCAATTAAGATGAACACATTTTTTTAGCAGACAGAATAACTTAATTGACAGTGCATTCCTAACAACTAATACCAAGACCACTGCGAGCAAATACTATGAAACTGGATTACTAAAGTTAATCAAATTCAACTGTAACACAGTATAGGCAAACAAAAGTAAAACTAACACAAATACAAACATGTTAAACAGGCAAAACATTCCAGTTTACCACTGAGATACGGAAACATCCATGTGGCTATAGAAATGTGATAAAACCAGCATTGTGACTTTTTTCTACTGTATTATAAAGCACCATGCATCAAAAAGAACTAAATGGATACAAGTGAATAAAGCTACCTCCCAAAGTATGGTAGTAACCATACTTTCAAAGCAATAATCTTACATTAGAATGAAGATAGTAAAAATTAAATGCAGAGTATATATAAGCAAGTTATTTAAGACAACTTGCAAGAGATGGCAACTAAGCTTTATAGGTTTTTTTCCTCTTTTTTATTATGCATTTGAAGAAATATTTTCTTCCATCTTCTCTATATAAATCAAAACAAATTAAAAACTTTTAGACATTTAGTCAAAATTTTCCACACACTAAAAAAGCACTGGATGTCCCATAAACCCTGTGACAACTACCTTAACAGAATTTATGAAGGTTTCCTAGTGAAAATTTACCACCAGGATAGTCTAAACTAGATCTAAACTAGATCAATTAGATTCCTATGGATACAGACAAGCTGGAAAAGATCATACAATCCTCTCAGCATTATAATCAAACGTACTAAGTACTTAGAGTACTGAAAAGCCATTACTTCAGAGGCTCTAAGAACAATTAAATTTTGTTAGTTCTCCAGATATAAAAGACAATGCACCTTTTAAGCTAAATTGCCAAAGAAAGCCAGATCCTCACTGTAATCTCCCCTCATAGCCTTACACTACTGTGTTATCTTACTGTCACCTAATTGCGAGCTACTAATTCTGACTAACAGCATTTGGCTTAAAACACCCAAAAAATCTAGCTAACAAAACCACCATTCCACACGGTATTATTATCATTTCAGTATAGCTGAAACAGGTTGGAAGAAGAGATACAACATGAGGAACATTATAAATATTTCAAGTTATTTAACAGAACCACAAGCAATTGAGAAACACCTGACAGCTTCTTATTTTATTAAGTTCTCTAACATTAACGTATGTAAATTAAATGTCACTTCAAATAAGGCTTAGAACTGACTAAAGCAAGTGTATCCTTTTGCCTCTGAAAAAGTGTAAAGAATTTCCTATTTCAAAATTAAAAAATAAGCCTACCAAGCCTTGGTCTTGGCCTGAAGACCATCTCTAATCCTTTTACTTCTAATGCACAGTTATCCTGTAGCAAAGACCCCCATGGAACAGATAAAGAAATTGATTGGATAAATCCATCTGTGACTTCCAGAGGTGCATCTGCAGACTCCAAGATCTCATTAAGACACTGGAATAAAATAATAATAATATTATTATTATAATAAATAATCACATCTGTTATTTTGCATATAACAAATAAAACATATTGAGGCTACCAGAAAATTAATTACACTCCAAAACATGACAATATAGATTTCTCTGTGGTAGTTGTATGACTTGTATTTTTGCACTATGACAAAAAAATTCAGCTCTCTTTACTGTTATAAATACTATAGTACTGACACAAGTTCATCTACCCTTTCCCCAGCAGCACCTGAAGAAAGATGAAAACAGGCTGACAGTTAAAACTCAAAAAGTACCTGGTTCCTGTGGCAAAGCGTATTTCACTAGCATGTAATTTCAATGTAATGTTCAATTCGCAGTTCTCTGTAACACTGGAACAACTGAATGAAATAACCAGCTCTTTCTGTATAACATCCTTGCCATTTCTAAATCATATTTCAATGTGTTCAATGTTCAGCACTAATTTAAAAAATCAAAGTTCAGTGGACAAACCAATATTCTACAGAAACTGATCTGTTAATCTAGTCATTTATAGTGACATTATAAACAAAGCTACAATCAAGTTGCCCTCAGTATCACACAGAATACCTGAAATAAATGAGGAAAACGGAACACCAGCTCTGAAGAAGTAACTTGGAATTTAAGTGAATAGATTCACTTGTTGCATTACATAGCTGTGATTACATCCATATAGATGAAACATATTCTTGGCATTTATCTTAAAAAAATGCAAATGCCTGTTCATGCCCCGATTCAAAAATTTAGTTAACACTGATGCTATTGAACAAGAACTATGTAGGCTGCTTTAATAAAGGAAAAAAAAAATAATAATAAAAAAATAAAAAAATCACATAACAAATTCGGTGAGTACAACTTTCTAATATATACAAGACCCTACTGAAGCTTGTGGTTTTAGGACACAATTTTCAACTGGAAAAACAAACAAACAAACAAAATACAATAACAACAAAAAAAAACCCAAAACCAAAACAAAACTGTGGTTTTGACCTTCCCATGTTGAACTGGGCCACTGATTTACATCTGAGAAAATTCATAAATTCAACATAAAAAGGGTTTTTTTAAATAAAGATCAAATATAATAATGTAAAGCAACTTTTAAAATTGTTGTTCTAATTACATAGAATAATTTAAAAATAAAAATTAACAGAAAGGTTAAGAAAAGGTTTTTTGAAAAATACATTTTTTTATTCTTCTGTCTTCCAGTAAACTTTCCTATCATGTTAACCTGTCGCTCTGCAGAGTCTTAATAACTGCTCTTAATAACTTTGCGTTTAGAATTTTGTTTGCTCGCATGTTCAGCTTTTCTAGTTTCTGTTCCAAAGTCCACTAAAGCAGCAGAAAAAGACAGCAACTTTAAAAAAACAGAACCTGAAACAGTTCTATTGGGAAATTAGTTAGGAATCAAGTAATCAACTAAGATTCTGTGTTAAAACTTTATTTTTAACTAAATGTAAGAATTATAGATGGCATAATAGCATAAGGCAAAAATAATTATTTGGCATAAAAGCTATATCTGAAAATACCACAGATTCATTTGAAGTACTTCAACCTTTACAAAATAATTTGCTATATCAGGAAGTAAGCTAGTTACCATATTTTGAATAAATCTGACTCAGATGTCTTTCTGCTGCCAATGAACACAGCAATAAAAATGTATCTTAGTACATTCATTATTATTTTTAAAATAGAAATTTACTATCTAATGGGGGAGAGGGGGAGAAAATAAATCACATATTCTTATAGCTAAATTACTTCATAAACAAGTTGTTCCTAGAAAGGAGCAATTAGAACATTTCTAGTGAAATTTTAAAACTGAAGTACAGTCTTCACATCAGGACTTCTTCCCACGTTATTGACTGAAGATTTCCAGCTGGAAATCACAGTAATACTAGTAGTGAAAATACTTTCCGATGTATATTAAAATTCAACCACAAACACCAAGGATCACATTTTAATTTTTTTAAACAGCCCAGCTCTCAAGAGGCAAAGGGGTTACACTGATAACCCCAGATATTCCTGTGTATCTCTATAATCTATAAACACATACAATGTTGGCTAAAATATCTACTACATTAAAATGAAGTATCCACAAAAATGGATAAGATAATATGTAAAAACACAGTCATCTGGTGATTCATATAGAACAAGCTTACAATGACTAGGGGTTAAAAAAGAGCTGTAGTACTTCCGTGACATCTGTTTGTGCAATCTGCCGTCCATGAGAAAGGCACGTGCAGAGAACCTCAAACGTAGCATTGTTTACAAGTGAAAAAGAAAAACGCTGATCTACAAACAGGGAAGATAACCTAAGCATTATTGTATATACATGTAATCACTGGTATACCTAAGTAAATGCTCATTTAGTACTGGTCCATAACTGCTGCAGTTTAGAAGTATTCACCTTTTAAATGTCACTTTGGCTAGTGACGAGTTCCGCAATACCCACTAGAGGGCATAATAATTCAATTAAATCGAGGCAGCCTTACTGCCTGCCACAGACAACAAGCCGTAGGCACAGCCAGAAAAGAAAAAAAAGAACAAGCAAACAACCCCACACTAAAACACTGGTAATATTGAATATTTCTGCTAACGTCTGTCTCCTACCACTTTCGGACTGTTTTAACACGAACTGGAAAAGCATTATTTGAAAACATCACATATTCACAAGTATTTTAAAATGTACCCAGCACGGCCTAATACCATAACATAGCATTGTAAAAAAGTGTTTTGAAAGTACTTTGTAAAGCAATAAGCCCGTAGTTTGTCATCTGTGCTACGCTGGAAGTCAACAACTGAAACACAGCCATGTTTACCTAAGGCTCCTCATGACAGCTGCCCGACTGGCAGGTAGAAGTCAGTAACACTGGTAATTAACCCAAGAAACTTTACGAAACATTACAAACACTGACACAAGCCTTTGGATTACTAGAGTAGGCTGGAAGTGTGCACACATATGTGTGTACAGACACATACAAACACACATATATATGAAAAACATACACATGGGGGGGGGGAAGCTTACTTTGGTTCAAAGCACAAGAGCCAACCTGCTGAGCAGCTCCAGCTAAAATCAGCTTCTCATTTGTAAACAAGTACTTTCACCACTGCAAGACTAGGGGACAGCTTTTAAGAGATCTACATGGACTAAGCTCCGCATAACACTGTCAGTAAGAACCAAGATGCCTTCAAGATGAAGACATAGCATTGACAGAACAGGGATTACTTCATGTTTTTATCATCTCTAGTAGTAACTGAAGATGCTCCTCACAGAAGCAATTTCTAGTAGTTTGGACTACACTAGCTCCTTCTACCTGAAATGTCAGCAGCTATTGCTTTCTTTTAGCTTTTGTTTTCTTTGTCATAATTAAAAATCATGAAACCAAAGTGTAGTTATAAAAAAAAATATCCAGAATAAATACCCACGTTTTCTTTTTTCTTTCTTCTTCTATCTCTTTTTTTTTTTTTTTTTTTTTTTTTTTAAATGCTAGCATATCAGAGAATAGTTCCTGGATGAAATGCTAATTCTCACTATAACTTTTCTCACAAAGGAGGCTGGGTATTGAAAATAAAGTGGGTGGCAGGCAGGGGCAAGGAATCAGCTGGTCCCTCAGATGCAGGATAAGCCGAGGAGATGAAGCGCCGGCATCTCTTACCCATTTATCCAGAGGGACCTGCGTCAAGGAGCCGGTGCCCTGGTAGAGATCCAGGCTGAGCTGCTCCAGGCTGAGCTTCTCCTGCAAGAAGTGGCCCAGGTACCTCTGCAGCAGGTACCTGCAGGCCCTCTTCTTGATAGATTCCGAGAAAGGCCACGGCATGGCGACTGCGCGACGGGGGCCGCGGGGCCAGGCGGCGGGACGGGGCCGGGACTGGTCCCTCCGACGGGCGGAGAGAGGGAGGTGAGCGGGAGCCGCCGGGCCCAGCCTCGCCCCTCAACACGCGTTACCGCGGGGGCTTCCCGCTGCCGGGAGGCACCTCCGCCGCCCCTCACGCCGCCGGCGGGGCGGCACTGCCTCCCCTCAAGACGAAGAGGCGCTGACAGGTAGCTCCATCCTCACTCGGACACCGTCGCCGCCATCTTCTCGGCAGTCCTCGCGCACAGCTAGGGCCACCGCAGCTGCGCAGCAGAGAGATGCAGGGACAGGGGTTGGGGACCGGCGGGCGGGCAGACACCCCTCTCCCCCACGTTAGCTCTCCGCCGCTGGCGGGGGCAGCCTGGCCGACCCGCGCTGTTTGTCTCCTTCCTCCCCGCGCGCCCCCCCGCCGGACGCCGTCAGAGGCGCAGTGACGTCCGCGCGGAAGTGGCGTCATCGCGCGGAGGAGGCGGGGGCGGAAGGAGGTGCGTGAGGGGGCGGTGTCGCGTTGGAGGGGCCTCCGCTGTCGGGCGGCGACGGAGGGAGGTGGTGGGAGCTGTTGCGGAGCTGGTGGCGCTTGGGGCTGCCTCTCTAGTGAGCCGCCCGGGGGAGGCGGCAGGGCGGGCCGCTTTCCGCCGGCAGGGCGGAGCGGCGAGCGCCGTTGTGTCCGGAGCCGTTTGGGGTCGGGTGGCGCGGCCTCGGCCGTCCGCCGCTGGGGCTGGTAGGTGGGCAACTGCGGCGCGGCGCTGTCGGTGCGGGTGGCGGCTTTCTCCTGCCCGCGCTGCTCGGGGTGGGGGCGCAGGTGTGATCTGCGGCTGCCCTGCTGTCAGCAAGTTGGGGCGGTCGAGTGGCAGGCTGGCAGCGCGGTAGCCACCTCCCCTGTTGCTTTCAGCTTCTTTGGAATTTGTTTGTAGGTCCAGGATAGGATTTGTCAGGAAGGGGTGGGTCTATTGCCAGCCCCTGTTCCCTCCTGGCGGCAGTGTTGAGGTACCAGAGCACACGGTGCAGTGTCCCAAGGGGCTTTCCCAGCTGCCCTTAGGCAGGTGTCACCGTGGGTGTAAATTACCTGCGGCCTTATGGCGACACTGGTGCCCGAGAGGCAAATGTTGGCAACCCCCACAGCGCCCGTACCTTTTTGGTAACAGTTGCTTCCAAAGGCCAGCTGTATGTATCTCTGAAATGTATTGACAGTTGTGCATAAAAGAGAATTGTTCTTTAGTGACTGTAAACAAAAAGCTGCGGTTAATGTGTTTTTATAGTCTCTGATGACCCATTTAGTTCACACTTTTTTTTATGTTCTTAAATTCACCAACAGGTTTTTAAATTTCTACAGCCTATTGATTTCAGGCTTTTGGGCACGATTTGTGTTCCTACTGCATTCTGGATCAGCAAAGTGCAGAATTAATTAATGCTGAATCATAATAGAGTCTTATACTACAGAATGTGAGTTACTTGCATAAGAAGAAGCAACTTCACTGATTCTGCTTCTATGTGCTAATGTTACCTTCTTAAGCAGTTGTGTTCAGTGTCTTGGTTTTGAGTTCTCTGGACTGTCATTTCATGAGTTATGGAAGTCGCTGGGTCTCATTTTTGGGGGGCAATGTTAAATATGTCTGCTTAAAATACAACTTTTGGGTTATAGTGTTAATATGTAATGAGTGTAGTGGTACGATAAACCTAAAATAAATGTTTCCATATGCAGAATGGAGACAGATTGCAGTCCTATGGAGTTACCCAATAATACGGGTTTTGGAGAGGATTCTGATTATAGAGACTTTGAAGGAACAGATGTGAAAGATATGAGACTAGAAGCTGAAGCTGTTGTGAATGATGTTCTGTTTGCTGTCAGCAACATGTTTGTCTCGAAAACCCTTCCTTGTGCAGAGGACGTGGCATATATCAATGTGGAAACCAGGGAAAGGAACAGATACTGCCTGGAGCTCACCGAAGCAGGACTCAGGGTAAACTAAGTAGTTTATAATTTCTTAAGCCTCTTTGTTTTGAACAATGTTCATGTTCAGAAGGTGCCTGGAAAAACACTTCATTGACACCAAAACAGCATACATATTCCTCTGTACTTTTATGAAAGCCTGTTCTACGTGTTTTCTCCTAGAAAGTGAAACTTTTAACTAGTTCCTTCCAACGTGGAAGGGGAGGAAGTTGATGAAAAAATAGGCACTTATTTAAGACACAAAATGATTAAGATTGAAGCAGCAATTTGTTATAGGCATCTCAGTTTTGGGGTTTATCAGGTAGCCAGATAGGTCAGTAATATAACAGGTATGCAACTCCTTTTCACACTTTTTGTATTTTTTGTGTAAACACGTAGATGTAAGACTTCTTTTCAGAGGTCATAATAGTAGATTTTACTAATATTCTGAGTTTTGGACAGAAGGTATTTGAAACTGTCTAAACACTGTATTACCACTAAGCCCTGTAGTAGAAAGCACAGATTGCAATTTAAATCCAGTATCTTTTGTTCTAACATTTCTGTTACTACCCTGACTGGTAAAATTAATGTGATATATATTTCCCATTGCAGAGTGATCTTAATAACAAAAATTTAACCATTGATCTCTTCATTGCAGGTAGTAGCTTATGATTTTGATCAGACCGATGACAGATTGCAAACTCCATACCATGAAACTGTCTACTCCTTATTGGACTCTCTCAGCCCTGCATATCGAGAGGTGTTTGGAAATGCATTACTACAAAGACTAGAAGCTTTGAAGAAAGATCAGTCATGAGTTATCCAGATGTGAGGAAGGTTTAACGCTGGAAAGAATTCTTAGTATGAGGCACTGAGATCTTTCTTACAAATGTAATCACAAACATCTTAAGCTTAATTTCTTACATCAATATCTAATTCATGCTAGTACTACTCTATAACATTTTGCTCCAGTGGATTTGTGTATATCACAATGCTACTAAAAGCCACTTTGAAAAATAAGGAAGTTTCTTAATTTTACTTCAGTTTTTGTTGTAGGTGAGCAAGTAAGTTACTTTTTACAATATTAAAAAAATCTGGTCTCTTTTCAAAGTGTTATCATCCAAAACTCTAAAATGTACAGAGACTGTTATATATTCAAGTAGTAATTTTTTATGTGTGTGCTTATAGGTAATTTTCACATCTGCTTTTTCAAATAGAAGCTAACTACTTGCTCTACCCAATTAATTTTTAAAATTCTACTGTTCTGCAAAGAACAGAATTTCAGCTTGTTTTGCTATGCATAAATCTGAAAATTCTCAGCTTTGCTAACAAGAAAGGTGGTTCTTGAACAATTGAGCATTGCTTTTATAGTCACAGTATCTGAGGTAAAAGCAAGCCTCAGTATTGTTTGATCGGTCCTTGTCTATCACAACCAGCAGACTCCAAATAATAAATGAAACATACTGCTAATATACGAATGTATTGTCTGAATTGCAAAAGAATTAAGCACAGAAATATGATGTAATGGGCTACATTTCCTAAAGATGATGTTATATATGCTATATATATATGTATGCAATATTGTAACTGTTTGGGAGGCTTGGACATTTTAACCTGTTTCCTATTCTGAATGTGTGTTTACATGATGTACAGGATATACCCGAGAGTATTTTTGCTTCAGTCTTTACTTTCTATAATACAATACTTTGGTACTCCCGTTTTTCGTGTTTTCTCCCCTCAATTGTACAGCATCCTCTCCTAATGAATACTAAGTAAGCACTGTAATGTTAATTGCATTGTATTGGTTTGAAACCAAAGGCCATATGAAGTTTGCTAAGACTAATACAAACTGGAAGATATAACTTGTATTTTCTACTTGAAAACTGGTACAAATCTCTTTATTAATCTATTGTTCTGCTGTAATTTTTCAAGTATGTACTGAATGGTGGACTTTTTAAAAATTACAGTTGATTAGAAATACCAGTACTGTTGAACTAACATTCTGTAACGTTCATACTTTTTCTATTCTTGTATTACTCAGTATTTGTGTATCTTTATTTAAATAATCCTGCCATGATTGTGCCACGCTTTTGTGACAAGTACATGCAGTACCTTTTTTGGAGTCACGCTTAGGGATACATCGGTTCTTATGAAGTCGTAGATTCCAGTGACTTCATTAGACCTATACTGACTTCTACCTGCTAAGGATTAGTCATATTAATTGGAGAAGCCTATTAGAGCTGTTGTAATAGCTTTGGGATAGTGATGTAAAACTATGACTGAAAGACAACTGTAGTTAGTACTTCTGTTTTCCAGAGCTTAATTTCGTGTTTATTATCTTTTTAGCTTGAAATTTCTGATATTAATCCTCTACCCTAGGGTATTCTTCCATGCTCTAAAAGTTGTTCATAGGCGCTCTTTTGCACACAGGTCTGTGGCACGTGGTTAGTCCTCTGTGAGGAGAATGTACTTTACCAAATTTATATTTGAATATTTTACCTTGCAACTAATTTACTTGTTCAATTTCAATGACTAAAGCATTAAAGAAATGCACTAGTGTGTTGTCGTTTTCTTGGGGGGGAAGCTCCTGGAAAAGGGGGAGGGAGGAACCAAAGTCATCATGCCCATAAAAAAATTCTTAAATATCAAATAGTTAATAAGTATTTGAAAACCTTTGGCTGCAAACTTCTATCTGCTGAAACATTCTGTTGGCGGAAAAAAAGGTAGGTGATTGTAAAGAGGGGTGTGAAAAGAAGTGTTAGTAATACAAGTGCAAAAATGCCAAACTAAATGTTACATTTCTAAGTCGTTTTTTTTTCTCTTGGACATCTAAGATGCTTTGTCATGTTGCATGCTTATTATAAACCTGAGAAATAATTTCAAAAGGGGTGTTTTGTATGCGTTATCAGAAAAAACTTGTTGTTTCTTGTAACGTACTGCATTGTTAGCTCAAAAATGGGGAGCTATGTCATTCCGCTATGCCTGGGTTGTTGTGTATGAGGAAGATGCTCTCCAGCCCCTAGACCTGGGCATCGCTGCCTGGATGGAGGGACCTTCTCTGAGGCATTGAGGGGAGAATTTCAACAGGTCTCCTTCAGTTGTCAGTTGTTTTCATTAGCTGAGCCCCTGAGTAAGTGCCGCTTGGCCTACCGTAGCTGTTAATCTATGAATTACCTGAAAAGCCTCCGTCGCCTGCCCTCTGAAAGGCTGCCTAATAATCTCATTAAAGCTATTTTTGTCTCAGCAGCGCTATGTCCGTTTTGTCCTCTCCGGCCTCTAGAAGTCGGGAATGGAGTCGCTAATATATTGCCTGCCGCTCTCCCTGTTTCTCCGCAGCCGGCGGGAGCAGAGGTACGCACCCGCCGCCCCGCCACCGTCAGGGCCGCCCCGCCCGCACCCGCTGGAGCGGCCGCAGCTCCTCGCGACGGCTGCCGGCGGAAGCCCGCGCTGCCCGGCCCCGCCCCCCGCGCGCACTGCGCAGCCGCCGCTCGTTGCGCAGCAACGGGCCGCGTCCCCGGTCTAGGCGGTGGAGATGGCGGCGGGGCCGGCGCGGAGCCGGCGGGTCTTTCTCAGCCACCTCGACTCTTACTGCGGCCGCAGCGTCGGCGAGGTGACCGCGGTGGGCGGCTCGCGGCCGCTTGCGGCAGTGGCTTCTTATTCGGTGATCGCTGCTTTGAGGCGCCGCCGCCCCTCAGCCTGTCGCAGCCCGTCGCGGGGGGGGGCCCTCTGGGCCCTTGGCCTACAGTGGGGCAGGGAGCCCCGGCTGGTCTCCGGCTCGGCCGGGCGGGAAGTCGGGCTGGAAGTCAGGCGGGAAGCTGGGGTCACATCAAATACCTGCTGAGAAGAGGGACTGGGGACAAGAAGGGGTTAAGATAAGAAGGAGAAAAAAAAAGAGAGTTGAGAGCAGGTGTGGATAAAACAGATCTGGCGACCTCGGGCAACAGCTGACCCCTGTGGAGAGAGGTAACACCTGCCTGAGAGGAGCCAGGTGGCAGAGAAGAGGTATCTAGGGACTCGCCACCACCTTCGACTTTGAGGTGTAGGACACAAGTCAAGACTAAACATGACAGCCGAGGTTGAGGAGTCCATAACGTTTTCCTTTTCAAGGGAAAGCTATGTTCTGAGCTACATACCTACAGGGGGATCAGGGCTAGTCAGTGTTGGTGTCTTTCCGAGATCATGAGAAGCTGTCTAGGGTTCTATATATATGTGCATACAAAAGTGTGTCTTGTATATTGCAGTATTTGTCCAGATGTGTTGTTGGGGCATCCCTTGAAAGCATAGGAGAAGAGGAGGAGGAGGAAGATGAAAATATTTCAGAAATTTCTGCTAAAGTTTCTGCTAGGCCAAAAGAGGGAGTCTACCAAATAGTGGGTACCCTTTCTCAACCAGATAGTGCTAAACCATGTTTTGCAGAGGAAACATATGCAGTAAGTAAGAGTCTTATTTCAGATCGCCATTAGACAATACTAGAAATATTGCAAATTGTGTAAAATGACCTGCCTTAATAAAATGATCTTTTGTTGGTGCTGTAAGCTATATACAAATATTTTATTCTTTCTGTTTCCTGCACACTGTTGTCTCTTTCCTGATAGAGCAATTAGCAAAAAAGGAAGGAACTCAGACTCAAAATAGCTTTTTTAAAAAGATAGTTATGTACAAGACATCATTTATTCTGATGATCCACGGGTCTCCTTGCTTTATCCCTCAAAACGCACACCTCAGATATCTCTCTTGTCTGTCTTTGATCACCATTTTAAAGGTAGTGGTGCTGGAATCCAAGATAGTGTCCCTCTTCTTAACTGTTCACTGAAATTGCAGCTTTCTCTAGCAGCTAGTTGTTCTGAGTACCTATATGTTTGTATAAAGATGTGTCCAGAGGTTAGCAAACTAAAGGAGGCTTGCCTTTAATAATGCAGTCACTTACTGCTTGATTTAGCTTTCTGAAACTAAAATTGTCTCTTTCTCAAACTGATTATCCACACTCTCTTCAAGCATTTGAAAATTTTGATTTAACCATTTATACAGCTATGGTATTCAATCAGAAAATTATGGCTGGCAATACTTAATCATTGATCTTGCCCAAAAGTGTTTGTTGGACTTGCTCAAGTGATGCAGACACCTTGCATTTAAGAGAAATGATAGAATGCTATTTTACAAGGAAATGGACTGGTTTTTATTTAGTTTCCATTCTGCCAGCTGATTGTTGCTTAAAATACCTATAAAAACCATAGTGTTTTTTGATAGTCACAGTTGCACTGGAAATATGAATTCTAAAATACCGCTAAAAATTGTACATATCTTTGAACTGTATTCATGTGTACTGTAAATTAGAAGTTTCAGCATTTAATTTACATTTCATCACCTTATTTGTATCTGACAGATAAATTTTTATATCCATCTTATGAATTCTTCTAACATCTTAGTGTTAGAAAACTACATTCTATCAGTAACTTCAACTTGAATAGGAATTCTTTTTTTTTCCTTTTTTTTTTTTTCCTTTTTTATTTTTTTTAAGTGACAGATTCTAACTATTTTTTTTCCTCAGGTCTCTTCTCGAGAAGAGCTCTTAAGTCACTTGCTTGAGTGTGATATTGTTTTATATAATATCACTGAGGATGCAAATCAAATTGAGGAAGCAACGTGGGCTGCTTCTGGTTGGTATAGCGATCAACTGGACAGAAAATTGGTTACTATAAAGCCCTCAAATATGTGCCATAAATGTATAATGAAATTGTCTGGGATTTATAGTGTATTGCAATATAAAACTGTATTCCTTAATGGAGAGATGCTGCATGAATTGTTAGTTCATTAGCAAGGAAACACGGAATGCACTCTAGCATTCATGAGGTAGAGAAGCTGTCATGGAATGGTCCAGCACTATAAATGACATATCTGTGTAGGCAGTTACTTCCCTAAATAACTATCAACCATCATCATATCCATTTCCACTGGGAGATGGGTGGAAAACTTGCTTCTGTGATATTCAAATAAAGTTTCAGTATTTTATTTAATAATTTTAAATATATTTAGACTTTAAAGCCCAATAAAAAAAATACTGGTAACGGTCCTTCTGAAACTTACTCCTGTTTGTTATATCCAAATTCTAATAAGCATCTAGAATCTTTTTATGGTGGTAGTGCAATATTGTTCTTTATATGATAGTTAAACTAAATTATGGTTTTCTGTTTGCAGTATAAATAGTTGGTTAACATAATTTATATAACCCACTTTTGATTATATTGCTCTAAATTAAAGTAAGGAAGCTTTACTTGAATTCTGTAGATTTTCTGTTTCAATCATGAAAAAACCCACACTTTTATTTTCTTTCAGCATCTCAGCAGTCAATAAAGATGAATCATTTCCTAGTATAGATTGTTTCTTTTATTTTCCCCCATGATAGGTAGCTCCATGAAGATTATGCTGATTCCAAACACTTTGATTTTTATTATCCTTATTTGTCTATTTGTTTTCTTTCATGATTTATTATTTTATACCAACCTGAATAAAGAGTATTTGCTTAAAAATACGTATCACATTGAACATTATAGTATAAATGTCAGGACCTTTATAGAAAAGCAAAAATATAGTTTGAGTAATACAGTTTACAATAAATTAAATAATTTGCTTTCATTTAACAGCTCTACATATGGAAATAGAGCATTTTGCAACACCAAAGTTATTCATCCTAATTTCAACAATAATGACCTGGGCAAAAAGCAAACCCCCCGACCCTGTAAGTAATATGAAAACTTTTTTTTTTTTTTTAACTTAGTATTTCCATTTAATGGAAAATATTCATTAAATTCAATTAAACAAGGTATTTCAGTATGTACTTCAACAATAGCTAATAAAGTTAGCATCAGCAAGTGGTTTTTTTTCTCATGATCCTTTCACCCTGAACCACTACTTGCTGCTAAAATTATTAAATTTGTTCCAGTGGACAGAGAAGTTTAGACACTGGACTACAATAGTACAGGCAGACATTAGAGACTGCTTGGACAAGAAGCAAGACCAGTGCTAACCACAATATACACTCTCCTTCAGTCATAAAAAAATCCCACATTTGCTACATATTTCATTAAATACATGTTTAAATCAGCGTGTAGACAAATACATAGATACATCTGTATATGTATGTTAAGTACTGGCACAAACTATGTGGGCCACTTTGTGGTATGCTATTGCAATTCTTAGGGTTACAGAAATAAAGTTTTTCAAGCTTGTATAATGCTAGCTATAATAGCACTCTTTTTTTTTAATATAAAGGGTAGTTTAAAAATCTTTTCCTTACATTATACAAAAGAGGCTTGTGTTTTTTTGTTAGAAAGAAAATGTCTCTCTGGATATAAATCCTACAAACCTA
>WTSP01007272.1:33575-46129 GCA_025331215.1 Actenoides lindsayi | reverse complement strand
TTCTTGAACCTCATGGGGTTAACATGGTCTACTTCTCAAGCTTGTCCAGGTCCCTCTGGATGGCATCCCGTTTCTCCGGACTGGGGAGGAATGTCTAACACGGTGGGAACTGGTGGGAGGCGAAGGGGCCGCTCCTCCTCCTCCTCCTCCGCAGCGGAGCCACGCTCGGCGGGCGCAGCAGCGGCGGCAGGAGCGGACGCGCTCTCATTACGCGGCCTTCCTAACGGGGACACGGAGCCTCCTGTTCTTCCCTCATCAATACAGCGGAGCTTTTTGTCAGTAATTTGCAGTAAGTGTCTGCGGCCCTTCCGCGGGGCCCCCGCCGTCATTATCGGCGGCAGATCCGCGCGCCTCCTAATTGGAAGCGTTGGGCCTTATCAGCAGCGGATTTTCCAGGACCTTTGACAGATACCAATACTAAAATCATTGTTCACTTGTCAATTTAAAAGACCATTAAAGCAGCTTATTTTGGTTTTAATTGGCGCTTCCTCGCCCCTCCCCGACGGGCGAAAAACACGAGGGAGCGTCTCTATTAGCACCCGCCTCGCAGCGCGATGTAGGTCAGCGCGGGGGGGCGGCCCTACACAAACAAACAAACAAGCCAAGGGGCCGGCAGTGCCAGGGAGCCGCACCCAGCGCACACCGAGGGGCGGAGGGGGTGGAAAGGCGGGAAGGGCCGAGGCCGGCCGGGCCCGGGCTCCTCCTCGACGGGCGGCTCCTGCGCAGCTTGCTCCGTCGCAGCGGGACGGTAGGGCGGGCTCCCCAGCTCCAGCTAGAGCTGCCAGATGCAACAAAACTAACTCTTTAGAGCCATCATCCTACCCGCTCGCAGCAACGCTTCCTCGAGCAGCGGCCGCGCCCTGACGACAGAGGCCGAGGCAGCGGCAGCCCCGCCGGGACCTGGCCCTCCCACCCATCGCGAGTCGGGAGGAGGCTTGCTCTGTGGTTTCTTTTTTCATTTCGTTTTTGCCAATCACACTACGATGTTCTGATTTTCCGGCCAATTTTAAGTAGCTGATGTTTTGTTTGGCTGCTGTTTTATTTGCTGTCAAAAAGAATTCGATGCAGAAACCATTTAAGCATGTATACAACCCATGGAGGGATTCATTTGACCTCATTATACTGCAATAAAGAAGAAATCCAGTTTGTTAAATATCACCGAACCGCATGCATTTCACATCAGATCATAAGAGTTATGCTTCAAAAGATTATTCCAGAAAGTGCCTGGGAAGATGGAATGGGTTAACTTTGCTTGCCAGAAGGTGTTCTGACAAACGCAGGAAAAGAGAGAGAGATGCAGCCCCCTTTAAGAGCGGAGCAACTGAAGAAAAAAGAGATTTATGCTTTTAATTAATGGCAATTAAACCATGCCTGTTGGCTTGGCCTATGGCAATTGTTCCCTGCAAAAAGGAGGCCGAGCTGGTGACAAGCATTTGAATCCGCTAAGTTCTGTCAAGGGAGCTGACTCTGCAGGCATCAAAACCAAACTAAATCAATAAAAGAATTAAACTTTTATAAATTGCATTTTGACAAGTATCAGATACCGTTAAGCTTTGATATTATGAATTCCTCGGAGGAGATGCAAACAAGAAGGGCCGCAGTTAGAGATCCAAACAATCAAAGAGGCTTGTTAACATGCGCTGTCAAATGCATCAGTGCTATTAATTACTACAAATTAATGTGACTCTCTCTTCCTCTGGTGATTGGAATAATAATCAGCTGGATTCATGGAATGAGCACAGAGAACATATGCAACCCTGCCAAAAATAATAAGTTAAGAAACCAGGAGACATTTGCAATCTTTATGCTTACAGGCTTGATAATTTGCTTGTTGCTAGTGTGTCCCACTTTACCCCGTCCTTCTGATTGCTGGGAACTGTCTCATCTGCATCCCAAACGGACACACTCTCACTGCCTGGGTGCAGCAGCACTTGTCCTGATGACAAAATCTTTTTCCTCTTCAGCAGAGGTGTGAGGGCAGGAGATCATTCAACTAAACATCTCAGCCTGGCTTGGCCAGCCAGTGCTGTGGCCCTCACCATGGCCCCAGCACAGTTCCCACATCAGGTCAGCCCAAAGACTCCTCTGCAGCTTCAGCTCCTGTACCCCATGGGAAATCAGCTGCTGGAAGTGAGAACAGTATATTTTTCACATGCAGAGCAGATACGGAGATAATAAACACATGGTGTATACCTGGCAAGCTCTGAGTCTGTTTGAGTAGTCTAAGGTAGAAAAACTGCAGTGCATTCCCCTACTTCAGTGAAATACCATTCACAATGCTAACACAGAAACAAGCTGCTGCAAAAGACAGCATAGCACCATCCCGTAAGAAAATTAACCATCCTCAGGGTTTGATTTCTTCCCATGATTCAAATAGCAATGCTCTTGTTACTGCAATAGCACACAACCAGCTCAAACCACCCCTTGGAGAGCTTTGAGCATCTCACTCCACTCCTCTGGTTGTACCACTGGCACAAGATACAATGCTACCTTCCCATAGTCTGCACTTCTAGCTATGGTGGACTTCAGAGGAGTCCCAGATTTTCCCCTACTCCATACAACAAGAAAAGAGACAGAGCTGGAGACATTGCTTTTGGGAATGAGGGAATCTGAGGTTCTGTGGCTTGGTGGTGAGTGACCACTCCAAACATACAATGCCTTTACTCAGGCTCAACTCACTGCCATGCCAAAACTCACGGAGTGGTATGTGGTCACCAAAGAAAGCAGAGTTTCAGGTATGCTGAAGGAGGCCAGATTTACTGGGGAGAGTCTTTGTATAGAAGCCTCATATGCTGCTGGTTGCTGCTTCTCTTGTCCCAGCAGCAGGACCTTTGTTTGCAGGGCCCTTGTCTTCCCTTTCCACACCAAAGGGCTGGGGGCTATAACCTGGCTTGCAGGGAGAGCCAAGACAGTCAGCATAAATGCACAACAGAGTGGAGGAAACCCTGATCTGGGGACATCCTTGCCCTGCTGCCTTGGGAGGCTCTGCACTGCTGGAGGGCTCAAACACTGTGCTTGAAACCAGAGCTGAAGGCAGGGCTTGGGAAGAAGAGCAGATGGGCAAGGGAGAAAGGAGAAGCATAAAATTGACGGATGTCATTTTGTGTTCCCTTGAACACTGTAAACTAAAACCTATCCCAATCTTTGCCCAGGGGACAACAGGGGTAGACAGGGTGGCACACTCCTTACAGCCCTGAGATGGAAATAGGAGCAGAAGAAAAGAGAAGGGTGGTTATGCCAGCTCTGCACCTGCGTGGGAGAGCTTCATGGCCCTTTGCATCAACATGCCAGGGTCAAAGTCTTCATCCCCAAATGCCAATTTCTACAGACAAACAAATCCCAATCCCTGGACCAGGTGGGTAGAACAGCAGGTTTCTCAATCAAGAGCTAACGAGGCTTCAAATCTCACCACCCAGCCTCTGTTCTGCAGGATGCTGCTTTGTAAGGAGAGCCATGGCTCGGACCCATATGTGCGGTAAAGATCTCGTATAGCTGCACACCACAGAAATGCAACACATTCATCTTTTAAGCAGGAAGCAAAGGCCAAGCAGAGCCCCTACTGCTCTGCTAAAGGAGGTTCTCCGACAGGAACCCTCTAATACAGGATAGTAGTCACCATGATGAAGCCAAAAGACAGTTTCTGAGTAGCGAGATAAATTAACTTGACACCATCTGGTAGCAGTTCTTCATTTCTGACAATATTTAAAACTTAATTTGAGCTCAAGCAGTGATAAATAAGTCTCAGATCTCACTTGGCTTTGGTAACCTCTTGACCTAGGCATATCAAGTCATTTGTCTGAGGCTGTAGGTCCCAATATTTCATTGCTATGTCTAAATAGCCTGCTGGACACTGTCCTTATTGCACCCTGGCAATCCTGGACTGATCCTGCTGAAGCAAGGGGGAAATAATGACACCTATGTCTTTCTTTCGGCAAACACATGGTGAAAGTTGATCGTGTTGAAGCATGTTCTGCCAGCTGGAACCCATAACAGATGATAGCTATGAAGCATTAGTGTTCCCAAACATTTAATGGCAGGGGAGCATTTATTATTACTATTACAATGGTTTCTTTTAAAATTTTACTTTAATTTTCTTACTCTAAATACTGCTTATGATTGCTCTAGCATGTGTATACATATCTATGCATCTATGTACACATATAGCTTCTTGAGTCTTTGCATAAATAATCCCTTTAGACAGAACAGCACGGCAGCAAAAGCTTTCAGATGAAAATATGGTGTGAAAATGTAGCACGTCTCTTCTCTTTATGTTCTATGGCACATGCAAAGGAAATTTACTGCTTCAAATACATGCAATCATTTTTATCTGATTACCTGTAGATGCTCTATATGGCTCTGTGCAAGAGACAGTATATTCTCTGTCTCCTGCAGAGATGCCAGTTTATTACAAGCACACTTCCATTCTTTCACATGTCTTTATAAATTTGAAGGAGCTGCTTAGAATTTGTCACTTATTTTTAACAATATAATTTTCTTTGGAAGGAACATTCTTGCTAAGCTTGACATGTGATATTTAATCACATATTGACCACTCAGTATTACTTTAATGCTTCCTGTCAGCTCCAGTACAGCAGGCAGAGTTCAAGCAACACATTTGCCTGGAGTTCAGTATTCATTTAAATCAAATTTGTCAGCTTTCAATTTTTTTAAATGTAATATTTTATTTTTATTAAACACAAGTTAATAATGCCTTGTCAGGCCAAGGGCATGTTTTAATGTGAATAACTGAGATGTTAAGTGAAATTGGAGCCATAACGCCCTGGTAATAGAGTCATATAATCATCTTAATGCCAACATCTCAACCTAGCACAAACATGTGCTGGCTTCATGCTCTGTTGTCTCAGGGACACTTTTCAGATATATAAAACACACACACAAATACACCCTTTTAAAAGCACATGGTCCTGTGAGAGCCTACAATGCTTGCGAACTTCAGATTACTTACATATGTTACTCATAGGTTACTTACCATGACAACACATGCTCTTTTTCCTCTTCATAAGGCATTTTTCTCAACTGGTGATATAACAGCCTGGGTTATTAACACTGTCTCTTCTCAGCTTCATCTTTAATTTTCTGTGATGCTGTCTATAGTGATAGTGACTTGTTTTGATTTTTTTTCTGACAATATTTATGCATGCAAGTACACACATATGAATACAGCTTTTCTACAGGGAGGTGCAGACGGTGTGCCTACCTAAATACATACAACTATGCGTATGTCTGGCTGCATTAATATTACACACATGCATGCAATCGTCTATACAAAACATCTGTGCATTGCAAGTGTGTGGAAGAGTTCATTTGTGCACACTACACATTGTATGACACCCACAAATGACAGGCGATCCTCTGCGATATTTATCTTTACTTGAGCGAAGAGTTATCCCTCTTCTCATTCACAAAGATAAATGTCATCGCAATGAGCAGCCATTGAACGTTAGAGGGTAGGAGATGGATGGAGATGGATCTCGCCTTCTAAATACATTGTAAACTACAGCACTGTGCAGTAACGTAGCGTCACAGAAGGCGATGAAGCACTGCATCTTTACCAAGCATTTCCCATCAGTGGGACAAACCTAGTGCCCAGGTCCCCACACTGCAACTGTGGGCTCTGGAGCCATTCAGTGGCCGTGCTGGGGATCGGTAATGGCACATTATGCCTTTCACTTCCTAAATCACTGGCTCTGGAGGGGTGCAGGTCAGCAGTGGCAGAGCCATCCCTATGTGACAGCTGTGCTGGGGCAGTGGTGGTGAGGCAGTGGCCTGTGTGGTCCAGGCACACAGGTGTCCCCGTCACCGGCTACCCATATGACTGACACTAATTGTCAGCAGGCTTAGTGGAGAGGCTGAGGACCAAGTGGGTGCAGAGACGCACACATTTCTCTCACCCAAGTGCCAGCTTCCTGGGTCAGGGCTGGAGCCTATTATCCCAAATGTCAATGGCAGCCTGCGCCCCACCTCCCAGGAAAGCCGTGCTCCAGTGTTTCCCACAGCCACTCGTGCAATTACGGTGCAGGGTAATAATGGCAAAAGGAGGGAGGGAAATGCACAGAGGGAAAACAATATTTTCAAGTGACATTTGAGAGAAGATGGTGTATCACTGTTCTGGAGAGAGATGGCAAGGCTGTTGGGAGCATCAGGGCCAAGGAAGAAGGAGGTTTTACGCTGAAAGCTCCCAAACGATGTTGCAAGGCAGATTCAGGCACTCAACACTCTTGTGTCCAAAGCTGGTGAGAGCAGGGACTAGCTTTATGGTCTGAAAAGGGACACATGAGGGTTTTAAAAACAAAGAATTCAGTTTCTCCACAGATTTGCATCAACCTCTGAACATGCCTCCCTTGCTGCCAGTCAGGGAGATCACAGAGGTGTGGGCCCAGTGCAATTTCCCCAGGCAGCTCTGGAGATCTGACCACAGTTTTTAACCTGTCCCCAGTGGAAAGTATGAGGGAGGAGGAGGAGTAACACCCATTTTCTTCCATAAGGAAGGTATCCCTGGGGCTGTGGGAGCCCCCAGCACAGAGCAGCACCACTCACTCTTCACTATGCTCAGCTGAGCCACAGGAAAGGCAGAGAAGCTCCGGTTCCAGGGGTGAGAAAAAGGCAAGTCAAGCATATTTGAAATGGGGACACCTGCTTTTCCTGCACTTACCTCCACCATGCAAGCATGCAGCAGCAAGCAGGGGTATCGAGCTTTCCTTCCCAACTTTCTCTCCTCTGCCAAGGGCAGCAGCACTGACACCCGAGGCAGGATTGTGTGTGCTCATGCTTCCCATAGACTTCTAGTATCTGGGGGTATGGGCAAAGTCCCCTCCAGAGGTAAGCCCAGCTAGCTAGGAGTTAAAAGCCACATGCTGAATCTTTGGCATCCATCTCCTTACATTTTACCTTTAATTGTGTTTAATTTAAAAATTCCCCTTAGAGCATGCTGAAAACCTGCAATTCCCCAGCACCACAATATCCAACCTGTGGCATAAGGCCAGCCCACCCTCATGACCCTGGCTTTTCCTAGTTTAGGGGTGCTTCAGTTGTCATTGCTTCCATAACCCACGGTTTGCTCCTCCAAGGCTAACCTTTCCACCCAGTGCCACTCCAGGAGAGGGTGAAAACACACCTCTGTCAGGCTTTAACACCCTTCAGTAGGGTTTCCAGCACATACCTGTCTGATCTCCACGGTGGTGTGAGTAGCCCTTGTCCAAGCCTCTGTCCATCATGGCTGGTATCTGGGAGTTGCTGCCTGGATCCCACTCAGTGACGGTGGTTGGGCAGGAATGGGCCAACACAGAGCCCAGCTCAGGACCTGCCCAGAGACAGAGCTCAGCAGCCTGCATCCCCAATAGGCAAAAGAAAGGATGTTGGAAAAGTGCATTGGGGTACAAAGTTTTTATTCTGCCTCTGCTCTTTGGTTGGCACCTGAGACTAGCAATAGACTGGGCTGCAGCCAAAACCAAGCCCATGGGCTCCAGGCTGGTGCAGAAAGGAAGGGGCAGCCAGGCCATGGGACTCCTGCAGCTGCCACTGCCCGCTGGAGCTGTGCTTGGACACATATCTGGGTAATGGTTTCTCAGGCTTCATTGATGTCTGGAAGCCAAAATCGTGAGCCCTTTGCAGGATGAGGAAGCAGCTGCACCTCATCACACAGCTCAGCCCCATCCAACACCAGGGAAAACACTTCCCACCATAACTTTCCATGGAGAGAGGAAAAAACCTCCAACCCTCTAGGAGACTCTTGTGCATTTAGTGTCTGCTATGTTCCCTCTGAAGATCAGCAAGATTTTTCTAAGGGAGATATTGCAACTGTATTTCTAGGCCTTGCTTACACCACCTTGCCGTATGTCCTGCAGTACTGGCACAGTGCTTTCCGTTGCTGAACACCACGCATCTCCTGTCCCGCTCCAATGCCCCACATTTATTTCAGTGCAATGCAATTAGAGCTAATGCAGTTACATCATCGTAAAACTGGTGTAACAGAAAATCAGCCCTGAGAGGTTCACATCCATTTACATGTTCATTCAGACTGTCCAGACATAAAAAGGCTGTCCGGATGCTAATGATCAAAAATGCACACTGTTGGCAATAAGGCATATATATTAATTATAGCTGTTCAGTTCAAACATGAGTTAGTTTACATAAGAGTAATTAGAATCACAATTGACCTTTTGTAGAAATGTAGGATTATGCTTAATTCTAGCCACCAGCATTCAAAACATTTATTTAAATAGTATTCCTACTTTCCTACTTCCTAACTAATTATTATATATGTTTTGAAAATCATTTTACGGCAGACTGAAAATTATTTGTATCCTGTGTGGTTGAGGAAGCTCTAGTCTTTATACCAACACACCCCAATGCACAGAAAAACAGTGTAATATCCAAAGGCTCAGTTAAAAAATAATATTTTTAGACTACATGAATTGCCAGGAAAGCAATATCTACCCTTTATCTAAGAATAGCATCCAGCCATGTGAGACTCCCACCTATTTACTTCTCTGTTCTTCTGTACTATTTATTACTTCTTGTACCAGTCAGAAATCCCTTTCTTTCATGAAGAACATATATTTAAAGCAATGTCCTTTGCTGCCTTCCATGACTTTTGGCACCCTGGGCTGGAGCCTTCTCCCCAGCTCCTGCAAGGCAGTGCCAGCCTCAGAGGTCAGAGAGAGGCAACGAAAGCATCAGCTGGAAGTACCACTGCAGGAGGAAAATGGGTAAAAGTTCCGCTTAATTTTAGCTGCCTTTAGAGTCCATGGGTTCTTTTACAAGTCCTTCTCCATTCCAGAATGTCTGGCAAGAAAGTAGCAGGGATTTTGAGGGGGTGGTTTGGAGAGGTCTGTCGGAGAGCAGGAATGTTTCGCATGATCGGGGACAGCTGGGGCAAGCCTACCATTTGCAAACGTGCCTGTGGTTATACTTTCAATAGGTGGCACTTATGAATAATAATATGTATAATCTATCTTGTGCCCAGGCAGGAGAGAAAACATAAGTGGACAAGCCTGAAGGCATGGCCGTCTATTAAAGGTTGCTTGGGAATTCTCTGCAGAGTTAGGGCAAAACTGTGCTGCTAAACACGGCTGGGGGATTTGCATGTTTAAGAAAACAGGACTAATTGAAAATCCCTCTCTTCTGGATGAGTGATTTACATCTCTTACAGGTCGAATTACAGAGGGTGAAATACAGTTTTGCCCTTTTGTTGTTTATTTGATTGTGAGCTTTCATCGCTAACTTTCCTTTTTATTAAAGAGCTGCAACACAGACTGTCAGAAAAAGCCCAAATCCCCAGGCCGTGATACGCACCTGAGTCTAAACCCTGTAGAAATACACAGTCCCGCTTTGTTCTGTGGTTGTCTGTCGACACCTTGAATTAGGTACCCAGGGTGCAGGATCTTAATTAAATATAAAAACAGTTATGAAATTAAAACAAATCAAACCCAAACACCCCACTCTCTCCTAGCTATCATTGCAGATGTAATCCAGGTCTATTCCCGCAGAGGTGGTGAGAACAGTATATCATATGGGAAAGACACATTTGATTTTAAAGTAGTTCAAGAAATAATGACGTAAGCATCTTGGGCTTTTCCCAGAGAAATACCTATCAGACTCACCATTATTTTCTATCTGTTTATATAATACCCTAACTGCTTTCTTTTAAAAGAAAGAAAAATTGGTACTATTTAAGAAGAGTAAGTACCTGTTTAACTCAGATGAATCCAGTTCCTTTGTGCTGCTAATCAGGGAGCAGACACTGTCCAGAGCCCCAGGGTACTCCCATTCCCCAGGGACAATGAGAAATGGCTTCCACTCCCAGGGAAGAAACCCAACCAACCCAGTCCAGGAAATTGCTCCCACTGGCTTAGAAACAAGCCCAGTACAGAACTGAGAAAGGAGGCTCCAAAATCCAGCATTTACCTGCAAGCCAGATGAGAAGAGCAGACTAGGAGGAGCTCTTCCATAAGATGTCTATTTGCTTTCAGCATGAGAAGGTGTATGGCTGGGAAAACCACAGGCATGTTGCTCATTCAAAATGAGATGCCAAGAGTACTTACAATAGGAAATGATTTCTAGAAGTGTGGCTCAGCCAACGGCTAACTCTAGCAGTGACAGCAGCCTCAGAAAACAAGAGAGACCCAAGTCATCACTGGGGCAAAAGAGACAGACATACCCCTCCACCCACCACCATCACCACTTATTTATCACACCCCAGACAACCTAGCTGCAGAACATGATCAGAGTACTGGTGTTTTAACTGCAAATGGCTGTATAAGGAGCAAGAGAACTTCCTTGCCTTAGTCTTAGTAATAGGTGTATGGAGGGTGAATTTAACACTGTAAATCACAGTTGGTGGTTTTGTAGGCCCACGTGCACAAAAGGCAGAATGCAAAGAGAATTGGAGAAAGCAACATTCAAGTGTACAACATCAAACATATCAACTTTAATACTGCTGTTGGCCAAGCAAAACATCTATTGGCATGGGAAGAAAAGACATCTCCAGATCATGATAAAGCTATGGGAGGTTATTTGGAGGATGAATTCCCCAGGGCAGTTAAAAGTGGTTGTGCTCTGCTGAAATGTATTCCGTCCTGGGACTTAGCACAAGTTCTGCAAAGATGCTGTGGTGGATGAGCTGCCAGCCCAGGGTTTTCCCACACTCTACCTGTGAATGTTCCACGAAAGCAAAATTAAGCGGTGGGAAGGAGAAGGGGGAACACGAGAGGAATCCAACATCAGGCTTTCACCAGCTTCACCACTGCCAGTCATCTCTGTACACGTGAATTGGGTGTAAAGCATTCCCACATCAGAGCTGTAGCTGTGCATAGGTGTAAATTACTACACAAGGTTGAAGGCAGCATTCAGCCATCGCCCAAGCTGCCTAATTAGCAGTTGTTAGTGTGGCAGAGCTATAAAGTGCTAATATTCAAATGTTGTGACTGTGCTGCCTCTTGCCAAATCCATGAAGTGTGTGGAAGCTGGCTAGTGTTACCACTAAACTCTCTCTTCCCTCACAAGCAGGGGATCAAAGGCAGCCATGCTAATTAACCCCTCTTTTTAGTGCATCCGTGGTGAAAATGTAACAGCACAACAGTGCCCAGCCCAGCAAAGCCCTGGCAGGAGATACCACAGGGCTGGGATATCAGGTCTCTTGTTTTCTCTTTCAGGCAAAGTAGCCCCCTAATTTGGGAGCTGCTGTTTTGGGTGGTGAAGATGAAAAATCAAATATTTTTTTTGTAGGACTGTTATTTTAAAACTAAACCCTCCAACTCACACAGTCAACCTCCTAAAACAAGGCCTACAGGACTGGAGAAAAGCACTCATGTAACATATAGTACTTGACATTGCCTATGGCTAAATATGGGGAACAAGATGTTCTCTGTGGCCATACCAGGCTTCCTTAGTCATATATGCTTTAATCTAAACCCCACTACAGGGAAAGATCCCCAGCCCTGTTCTTCCTTCCGAGCAACAACAGCAGGGCGAGTACAATGTGCGCCCGCTGAAGCATGGCCAACGCGACACCACGGCTTGGCTCAGCGCAGATCAACCCAGTCAGGCAGGAGCATGCCCTTGGTGCAGTTAATTTCAGAGTTATTTTCTATTGTTAGCATCAAAGATGTTTCCTGCTCTTGCATGCTGTTTACATCTCACTAATTTCATACAGGGCAGTGCATATCTGACCCCCCTTCTCCCCCTGTTACATTCATCCCCTAATTCCCCTGGAAAGCTCTGCGTTGTACCCAGCCCGTGGTGTGGAGCCACTTCTATCCTGGCCATGGACACTTCAGGGAGGAGAAGGATGCAGCAAGGGGCTGCTCAGAGACCCTTACCAAGTGTTCGTGTCCCTGAGGCACAGAGTTCCCAGGCACCCAGCTGTGCCATGTGAATCCAGAGGGACTCAGTTCAACCTACCTGTATGGAGGTTGGCAGCCAAATGCCCTGAGCTTGCAGCTCCCCGCAGCTCTGCAGGAGAGGTTGGCCACATGATCTCCGCTTTGCAGATGGAAATGGGACCTGCCAGAGGCAGCACAGCTTTCCCTGGGCACAGCAGCAGCACACCTAGGCAAAGCAGCTCAATTTCTTCATTCTGTGGGACCACACCGTCTCTCTCAGCCAGGAAGACTTCTCAAGAGAAGAGATTCTCATTTTATATTGTGTTTACAACACTTTTCAATTATCGCATAAATCCTCAAAGCCTAATGCTTGAGATACACATGGTTCATTGACTAACAGACCTGGTTTTGCCAACGCAGCTTGATCGGAGTCCACCAAAAAAGAGAAGCTCCGCTGACCTCAGGCTTTGGCTTCGCATGAGGATGTCCCAAGGACGTGTTGGGGAAAAGGGCTTTTCTTGCCCAGAACGGCCCTCCAGCCATGGCAGCTGGGACATTTCTGATACTGGACTCAGAAGACACAGGCATGGGGAGAGCGGGCTAGGACTAGAAACCCCACATAATTCTCTGAAAATATATCCCATAAAAAAGTTACTTTCCCCAGCATCCTACTATAAAAACAAAAACCAAACCAACAACAACAAAAAATCC
>WTSP01007272.1:0-33475 GCA_025331215.1 Actenoides lindsayi | reverse complement strand
AAAAAAAATTTTTTAAAAAGGAAAAAACCATAACAAAACAAAAACAAACCAACCCCCAAAAAACCCCAACAACCCAAAAATGAAATTAAATCTCATGAAAAGCAGCAGAGCCTCTCAGCAAGGCAGGCATCAGCAGAGCTGGGCTCAATCACACTGCACGGGAGGGGAGGTCTCTGTGACTGAAAAGCGAATAGGTGTCTGCAGCACAGCATAAATTAATACAGCAGCTGCTGCTTTTGCAGGGAAATCAAACCCCAGTCATTCCTTTTCACAAACAGAAACTTCACAGATGCTCTATAGGATATTTCATTACGAAGTATTTTGAATTTTCAACATGAAAATATTCCCTCGCATTAGTTACATTATTTGTTTCATAGGGAGGGTATTAACATTCCTAGGGCTCAGAAAAGAGGCACATGCCACTGAAGCAAGCAAATATGATCATTGCTTTGTTTTCACAGGTCCTTGTGCAGCCGGCTGCAGGTCTCAGAGATACACTTCAGGCCCGTGTCAAAGTACGGCACTCCTTCATTAGCACTTCAAGGGCTCTGAATCTGGGGAGGCGAAGGACTCCAGACTCAGAGGCAAATTCTTTGCCAGTTTATACCATTTAAGCGTGGAGTTAACTCCTGATTTACACCAGCATGGCTGAAAGTAGTACCTGTTCCCTCATATTTATGTCTTCTACAAAAGATTTAAATTTTTTTTTTTAAAGAGAGATTATTGTCTTATTTACACCACTGTAACTCTGGAATAGCCAAAGCAACTCCAGATAGTCAGAATGTCTTGGGGAACTAATCGGGCCCAGTGGATTTATTTCTGGAGCTCCACTCCACCTCTGAATTTTAAAAATACGTTCCTGCTCTGAGGCAAACCTCATTTTCAAGCTCAAACATTTTATGCAATATTTTAGTAGACAGTTTTACACTGCTGCACAGCCTCCAATTTTAAGTATTATCAATAATGTATTCTTCTATGTAACCTCTTTAACACTCACAATAGAATAAAATAAAAAAACACCACATCAACAGAAAAATTGTCTCTGCTTGGCAATGCTATGTGAATGTTAAATCCCCCATTTCACAATGCAGCCATTGCTATAAAACTCTGAGGGCGGATTAACGCTCTTCTGGTACTTCACTGTATCAGAACACGGATTTGCAGACAACAGCTGCAGCAAATTCCCTTGACTGAGAAGAATTACAAGTATTATCACCTAGATCATTAAACTGGGTTCATAGATTGCAGAATGTCTTCAATCAATTCATCTAAGATAACTTGAAGCCAGCTGGACCCCCTCAGTGAGAACTTGACTTAATTGGCCAATAAGTGGCTGGAAAAGGTGCATGCGATTTGATAAAATTACAGACTGCAGAAGTGATTACAGTTTGGAGAACCGCAGAGGGTAGCCTCTGGGTCAGCCCTTTTGGAGAGGGCTAAGTTAATGTCCACTATTAAGTGCTGCTGTGAAAAATGTTGGCCCACTTGGTGCTCAGATGTAAAGTGTATCCAGGTCATTCCTCAGCTGATGGAGGGAGAGATGTGCACATTTATCACTGCTCTGGCCTCATTTCTGCTTTGGTAATAGTCGTACACTAACAACTGCTGGCAGTTTCATGCTTTTCTGGGTACCCTTCATTTTATTGGCATAACTAAAATATTATCTGAGCAAAACAATCCATCTGCTAAAGAAAAACACTTTCCTTCAATTATGTCCCCTGAGTCGTTTCTTAAGAAAGGTTAAAGTACCGGGAAGTTGAAAAATATACATTCGTTTGTTTTTATTCTTTCCAATCTACGGCAAATATGCTTGCTTGTTACTGAATAAGCGGTAGGTCTACATATTTACCACCACAAAGTGTTAGGGAATATGCCTAGCTCTAGGAAAAAGGTAAATTCACAACATTGGATTAGTGTTTAAGCACAAATCGTTATTTAAAAGCAATTGCCTATCTTCCTCTTAAAGAAAAAGAAAAAAAGAACAGATTGCATAAGCAATTTCTCTTCCTGATTATATATTTAATAATGAAATAGATTAGGTCATCTGCAGAAAAGCAGTATTTTTTTTAAATGAAGCTATGAAGAGTGCAAAGAAACCATCACATTACTCAATTGTGTTAAACATCATGGAAAAACAGAGCTTGATCCTGCCTGTGCTTGGCAGGCAGGGCTCCCATTGACCTTGGCGGGGGGCTACTGCACACGGGTGCCTTCCAGGCATTAACGCTTTTGTTAGAGACCACCCCAAGACAGGGCTTGGAATCACTTCTGCACTGATAGAGTGTTATCTGCTGTGATTCCATGATGCTGAGGCTGCATATTTTTCATGGATTGGATAATTTTCACGGGTTTTGGTTTGTTATTTTTAAATCCCTACCTTTTACAGAGCTAGCTCCAAGACTCAGATATCTGATGCAGATATTCAGAAGTAGCTTGGGCTCATTTTGAGGATGTTTTGGTTTTTTTGCTGATGGCTAAGTTGTTGTAATAGTAAATGGTGTAACATATAACTGAAAGCCTAGGGGTTGCATAGTTAGCTAGATGCACACAAAACAGAAATTAATGAAGTGTGGAAGGACAAGTTACATATTTTACCATCAAAACATGGAAGGATAGGGCTCTGACAAAATGATTTTAGGCTGCAGGTGTTAGGTCAGAAAAGAATTCTACTTAAAAATAAGATACAAAATGCCTACTACTTTCTTAAAATGCTTTCCTTTTATATGTTTGAACAACTACTAGAATCCAGTTTGATTTCACTCATAGACAGAAATTAGGTTACCATTTTGCTGGATCTCTGAATATATTCCAGAACATATGTTTCTTCCCTAATAACCTCACATGTCCTGTCCCACCCACCCAAGGCACAGGATGAGGTAAGCTAGGTAAGCTCTGAGGAGAACTGGTCTACAGTTTTTAAATGAAACATCTATTCATGGGAACTCTATTGAGAAAGGAGGTGTCAGGTTTAGTTTTTCCTTTACTGTGAGGAGATGATGTCTTTTTCCAAATGTTTCTGGTAGAAGCAATCCATTTTGGTCATGTAAAAATAGCCCTTCATTTTGAAACATAAGGTAGATTGTGAGAAATTGAAAAAGGGTCAAAAAGCATAACACCTCCAGATTGTTAACATGACCATGCAGCAGTCTCTCCACCCCCACTCCAGTTTTTAGTTGTCATCACCCCAATTTTTATGGAATAGACTTATTTTAATCTGAAGTTCTTTGGGACTTGTGACCCTGTCCTGGCCACAAGGAAGTGCCACTTGGTGGGACTGAGCTGCATGGCTTGAACAGGGACTGGGCGCAGCTACTCCTGTTCTCTGGGATCTCCTTTCCCCACAAAGAGTTTTGTCTTTCGCCCCGTCCCTGCAGATGTGCTTACTGCCTTCTGCATTCAGGACACTCATCCCAAAACCTTTACGTGAAAACATGGTGCCCATCATAGACACAGAGAAATCATGCAGGTCTTAATCCCTGGTCCTGCCACTCCGGTCAGGTTATTTCAGTTAAATAGGTAACATCTTGTTCTGGCATCTTTAATGCTAGAAAACTGATTCATCGTTCTTGGTGTCTTATACGGGAGAGTACGAGGGCTTTAGCTGCACTGGTTATTTGCACTCTCCATTTGTGCACTAGCACAGGCAAAGCATTTTCCCCACTTAGCTCTTCAGCCTTGCCTTGCTGGGTAAGCCCTGATTTGAAAAGCTCTTTCTAGGCAAATTCCAGCATTTTAAACATCGCCCTCACTTGGCACAAGGATGCTGCCTGCCAATGCTTACCTTGCAACGCAGGATGGATACCTGGGGGGCTGCTTGTCCTCTGCTCCCAACTCTGCAAGAGTGGCCCCACACGGCTGGGGTCAAACTGCAGCCACATGGCCTCATTGCCACTGTGCGCTCAGCGTGACCTTGGATATGACGGCTCTGTCCACCAGCTCGCGACCAGCCGGGTCTGCCACCTGCCATGGGAAGAAAAGGGAAACTAATTGAGTTGTACACAATTTAATCACATTAGCGTCCCTAGTGCTGCCACTCTCCATGTCCCCACGAGCTCGTGCCATGTTTGTGGCTACTGGTGCTCCCGCACACCCCAGGGCACTGGGTTTCAGACGAGCACTGAACTGTCGCTTGCAAATTTAGAAATCTATTTTTAAAGCAAACTAAGCAAACAACGGTGCCTTCTCTGCCTGTCACGAAGATCATTAAAGGAGCAGTTGCTGGTAGGGATTTTGATGGCAAACAGGCCAGCCTTGTTGGGGCGGGACCTTTGCTCCAGCTCATTGCTTTCGCGCTGAACTGAAGCGACGGCCCTTGATAGCCTGTCACGCCACCGGCCCTTCATCAGGAAGGGCCAACCAGCAGAGCAGCATGGGCTGATCCAGCAGTCCCCTGAAAAGCTGTCTGAGAGCTTTTGTCTTGAAAGGAAAAAGCCCTCCAGGTCAGTCCTACTGCACCAGGAGGAGAGGTTGAAGGCATCACCTACCGTGATGTTTCAGTACAGCCCTGTGACCACCTTGGTCTTTCCTCTTCATGTACAGACTGGAGCCCTGTCAGCCTTTCTGTGTTCAGTGCCGCAGGTCTGGCACCGTGCTGCAGGCGTTGCAGGATTTGACATTTTCCTGAAGCAGCCTGGCCACCAGATCTGCCTGACCACCTAAGAATGGCAGCCCCACTCTGAACAGTGTGTGCTTTCCTTGTCCTTGTGGTTATGAACAAAAACTCAAGAGCCAGAACTAGAATAAAGAACACAAACACATTTCAGGCTTATTTTCTTTAAGATCTTTAAGACCATGTCGCTTCTCTGCTCCAGACTTTCCGTGATTAAGGACTGCAACACTGACTACCCATCACTGATACCTATGGTATCACCTGTTTCTGCTCAGGCTGAGCTGGGTGGTGTTGTGGGTGCCCTGTTTTGGGTAGCTCTGCAGTGCAGTGTGGAGCCTTCAGCCTGGAGGTGCTGGAAGCCACGGCAATGGGACCCCTGTCTGCTCCCACACATGGGGCTGCAGCAGATGGTTTGAAGCCTGTCAGGGATCACCAAGGTGGAGAGCCTTTCCTGGCACTGCAGAGAGTGGCTGGAGGAGGGGTACAGAGAGGAACCCACAACTACCCAGGTGTTGTATTCTCTCTCCTGCAGCCAGGTTGCTGGAGCTGCTCCAGCCACCTAGTCCAATGTTTTCCATTTGGCTACAGCAATCACTACAGCATAGGGTTAGGTAGAAAAGACCCACTGCTGAGATCCCCATGCTAAGTTAGAGGACAGGCAGTGGGAACAGGCAAATCTTATGGCTGAACTATTGGCAAGACACATATTTAGTGTACCCTGCAGGTAAGGACCAGACCCACACACGTTACTCAAACAAACAATGGAAATACCTGGGTTCACTTTGCCGTGTTCCAAACACATTGTGGTCCATCAGCATCTTTGAGGAGATCTATTATTTTTAAATATTATTAGACACAGAAGTAACTCAGATAACCTTTCCTGTCGTTCAGGACCAAGAAGGTGTTGTGGAGAGGAAGCTATTTGTATATGGAGGAGAAAAATCTGTTTTCTGTTTGCTTTGAAAAAGCCCAGTATTGACTTCCATTTATCTTCCAATAAGTCCTTGTCCAATGCAGCTTGGAACATAATCTGTTCCAAGGGCAGGTGCTCCTTAATGAGAGAGCTGAAAACTCCCCCTTTATTTATTTCTTCTCCATTCATTAAAAGGGAAAGAGAGGGAGGGGGGGGGGGGAAATAAAATAAAGAAGAGTTAGAAAATGGCATGAAAGCATATTATCAGTAAATTGTTTCCACTGTGTTTGTGACTGTTCCTAATGTTTTATGAATATGCTAAAAAATTTGTTCAGGCATTTTTCCTTGGGCACTCTAGTTAATTACTTATTCAGAGAGCTTCTACTCTGTTCCTTGCAAAATGTGTTGTGCATTAATTCTGATTATGTACAAAAACCCACCTGCAAGGAAAAACTCTGAATCAGTAATGCTGATAAAATGAGCAGCTCTCCCGGGGTTTTACTGAGAAACAGGATACTGGACAGAATTAGAATCTTGTAGCTAAGGCTATTCATAATGTCATTAACATAAAGGCAATTAAATGAGTTTTTAACCTACAACCCTTTATTGTTATTAATGAACATTAGAAAAACACAGGAGATAAAATTGGTAATTATCTCTGCACCAAGCTATGCAATAATGTGTTTAAATATAAAAACAAAACAAATGATTATTGTTAGTATTTTCAGTAGCAGAAGCCCCAAGGAGCAGCTCAGTCACATTTAATCACATGGTACTACACCAAGAGGGTTAATTAAACGAGGGCTTTACCTTCAACGCACTTGGTTATTCTGTTTAATATGGAATCAACAAACAGAAACGCCAATCTGCAAAATATTCCAGGCAGTGCCTTTACCTTCAGGTGAGATGCCTTTACAAAAACTGAGAGGGGCTTCATTTCCTTCAGGACAAGGAGTTGCAGTCCTGTAATGAAGCTTTTATTGTAGCTTGCTTTCAAAACTAATTTCAGAACCAACTGTATAAATCCCAGCTCACAGCCTAACCTTACCCTTCTGTAAAAAAGAATTTGGGAATTCAAGAGAGACAGACATTTTACTGCGATGGCAAATGTGGTTGTAGCACCACAGCAAAAAAAAAGCCTCCAGTTCCATCTTTTTATGCAAACTATTGTATCCTCTACTTAAGCAGTCATAAATTAGAGTATCTTCTAAAGGGGAAGTACATTAAAGCTCAGTGAAATAGCCTATATCTAGATTTGAACTTATTAATTTGATTAAAGTTTTATGATTTAAATCTCCACAATGGCTTCAGCATCTATCTTTTTTTTTTTTTTTTTTTCCTGATATATTTATATTGTTTGGTTAGGTTCAAAAATCTGTTTTCTGGGCAATCTGTAGCTTAACAAATGATAATACATTTTATCTTCCACTTCAGCAGACAAGCTTTTCTAAGGAAGGTGTTCCTTGACATGTCTAGATAAAGCTCGTAGAAGGGAGGAGCTGAAGCCACCTGAGCAAGATCCAGTACTGGTTTCATCAAGCAACACGTGTTATTGCTGTGAGATCCCCATAGTCAGACAATATGCCATATCCTCCATCCCCATGCCCCCCCCTCATTTTGTGGGGAGGAGCTGGTGGAGGCTGGTTCTCAGCAGCAGAGGGAAGGATGCTGTACAGGAGTAGAAGGGAAGGAAAGTTCAAAGAGCAGTTGGCTGATGTGCTGAGTGTAGGGATAACCAAGGACACTATGCCAGCAAGGGCTGAATATGTGGGTGCAAATAAGTCCTGATTGAAATACAGATATACAGCTACTTGTATCCCTGGAAGATTTCCTTTCTGGGACTGTTAAAGAGAAGTGAGAAAGCATAAAGGATTCAGTTGAGAGGAAAAATAGCTAAGGGGCTCCTTTTCTATTTGAGAAGTCTGCCTTGAGAGACAGCAGAGGAAACATCAAGAAAAGACAAATATGTAAACAATGAACAATTAGCGGCATAGTTTATAAGAGCAGATACTGTCAAACCAAACAGCTGCTTCTTTTGACAGACATCCAAGCAAGGAAGAAGATAACCTGATCATCTGGGCATCTGAAAGAGCTTGCAAAAACCTCATTATACCCAAAACCAAATGTTTAGTCAAAGCAAGTACCTACACTTCACCCTTATGCAGGAGCTCACAGGAGGTAAAATCACCTGCTCAGCTTAGACAGAACTCGAGACTAAGGAAGACGTCAGGTACACTGAGAAGGCAGGAGCAGAGGGGGAGATAAGGGAGGAAGCATTAGCAGAAATGTTTTTAAGTATAAAAAAAGTCAGATGAGACCTGTTGAGAGTTGATGGCTGGAAGGATGCAGAGCCCAGAGCTGAAGGAAAAAAGGTGCTTTTTGGAGTGAAGACACTGGAACGGGGCAGAGGCACCCCACAGGTATTTTTAAACACACAGCCTTCACCACCACTGCCTGCATTGCCAGTGACGAGTGGGATCACGGGCATCGACATGCCATGCTGTTAAACAGCAAGTCATGGACAACTGCGCTATTATAGCCAACAACTCCTTCAGATAATTTAACAGGTCTAAATACCCAAAAGGTTTTCCCCAACAGCTACAGATTTCTCTTCCTCCTGATGTAGAAGCTGATTTCACTTGCTTGTGTAAGCCTGCTATTCACTGGTGTAATAAGAAAAGGCAAAGGCTATTCAAGTGCTGTGTAGGTACAGAGATGATGTGCATACTAACCAGCTTCTCCAAGTAAAAGGAGCATAGCTGGGTTAGTTTCTTTTGAACTGGGAGATGTTGTAGGAAGCCACTAAGCTAGGCGAGCTGCGGTGGAGGTGAGACGGCCTCCAGCACTTTGTGTGTGAGCACGCAGCCCTGACAGTGCTGCGCAGCAGTGCCACCGTGTCACCTCTGTCCCCGAGGCAGTGCCCACATGACAACACTGCAAACATGCAGCCCCGCTTCTTACACGGCCCATTGCTTGGCCCCCTGCAAGCATACAAGCACAGGTCATCATGCTGGAGCTCTTCTCTCTCTACCCAGGCAGCTGGTTTTGGGTGCTCTCTGCTTTTAAGTTCACTTTGAGTTTTTTGGGGAAAAACAGAGTAGAGATACACAGCTAAGCAGAAGCACACACTGTGCACTTCCTGCTTCGCTTCACCAAGACAAGAAGCACAATGATTTTTCCATAGTCTGATCAAGCAGATGCTCATTTTCCTTGAGAGCTGGTTGGGACAGGGACAGGCTGCACCATCCTGCTCCACCCCCACAGCTCTCTCTGCACCGTCATGCTGGGAGGTGGCAGCATTGGTCTGCACACCAAGGTGTAGCACATGGCAAATGGGTAGAACTACCATCCTTCACTGGTATCTAAAAGTAAACAAACCCAAAACACAGTGGAAAATTAAATTTGGTGAGGACGAGAAGAAGGTAATGACCATTAGAAGAAAAATTTCATTATGCATACCTCAAGGGAGTTTAAAATTGCTGCAGCCACTAGTCATATTGGACAGCTTCATCCAAGACAGCTCTGCAACACAGCCATGATTTAAAAATGCAGTGACATCCCAAGGAAGAGAGCAGTGCTGAGAAGTGTTCCCAGCTTCTGACATCAGCAGTGCCCAGGTCAGTACAAACATTCCTACTGTGCTCAGCTGAAACCCATGAACCTGGGAATAACCCACTCCCCGTGGGGATCAGATTGCTGGGACCATCTACCAAGGCATCTGGTTGCAGCCACCACAGTGAGGGGAACACACAAGAAATCAGTCTATGCTAGCGTGACAAATCCTATCTTCTTTACAAGCTTAGGCGTGAAAGAACTACCAAGTCTATATTTTATTTATAGTATTTTAGGGGATAAATGACACTCTTGCTCCTTGTTGGGTTTTTTTTGCCAGCTATCAAGTGTTTACAGTGACAACAGTCTGTTGTCTGTCATTCAGAAGGCTGGCACCTGTCTGGATAATAGCGTGACTCAATATTCCTGAAGCACTAGATTTCTGTAAGAGAAGAAAAATCAATAACTGTGACAAGGGCTATCCATTAGAGCCCAAGAGCAGAGAGCAAAGGATAACACAGTGTCATTTGTTTAATATAACGAGGCTGTAAATGAAAACTCTTACAATCACGCTTTGAGGGATAAAACGTCCTTTCAAAGGCAAGATGACCATGGAGCAGGTCTACTTGACTTCCCAGGGCCGAGATGGTCAATGTCAGCTGAAGCTCAGGGTTACCATCCCGCCAGATGAGGGTGCCCCTGGAGATCAATAGATCCCCTACACACAGAACAGTGCAACAGTAGCCATCAGCATCAGCTCCCTGTCCCAGGCCAGAGGCAGAAATGTCTTTTTCCCAGAGAGCTCCTCATTTTCTGCATCAGGCTTCCCAGAGCAGAGCAATACATGCATACAGAATACATTATATATATTGAAATCTCTATTTCAATCTTTATAGTATAGGATTATGTTCTACATAATAGTGTTTCTAAGCATCCAGCCAATAAGAACAGTAGGAGGAAATGAAATTTGACTTGTTTCAGGAGAATGACCATCCTCCGCTCTCTAGCTCCCTACCCACCCCCAGTCTCCTTCATTGTTCAGCTTTATGGCCTTGTGCCACTTGGGCTGATGTTTCCCTTCTAAATGGCATTTCAGCTTTGGCCTCCCTTGCTGCCCAGCACCTTCTCCCGGATTAGCTCTTGGGTGCCATATGGTACAAATGTCCGGCCGCACACTCACACAGTCAGCACTTATAAACCTGCCAAACTGCTGCCTCCACTGGCAGCCTGCCCGGTGGCTCCATAGGCTGCGAAGGGACCGCGACGCTGCCTGGAAATAATTGAGATGGGGCTCTGCCAGGTCACATGCAGCATCCCTGGGAGCAGCACTCCCCTCCTCTCTCTCACAACAGAGTCAGACATTCCTGCACAGGCACCTCCTTTGTGACCATGCCATTTCCTAAACTGCTCATGCAATTAAAAAAACCCAAAAAACAACCCAAACCCAGTGCTTGTTTAGCTCAAGCATTTTTTGCTTCGTCTGGGGTATGTACCAGGGAGAGAAGTGCACAGGTCCCTGAGCTGCTCCCCACACAGCAGTGCAGGGAGCCATCCCCAGCTCTCGGCTGCAGCAGGGCACCCCGCTGTGTGAGGACAGTTCCTGACCACAATGTGGAGGACAGGCAGGACAGAAGGACCACTGAGAATCCACTGAGGTTTTCTCACCTTGCCACAGGGGTCCTTTCCCAAAGCATACATATTCCTCCTCTTGCAATGACACATGCATACCATTAGCTGGTTGCAGAAGGGTTGTTCAGTTCAAGAGCATCAACACTGGAGACTTGGCCTGGAGCAACTGATAAGATGTGAGCTCTGCAGAAAGTCAGTAGAATTTTGGCCATTGATCTCAGAGGAGATGAAAATCACATGGAAAAAAAAAAAAAAAAAAGGAAAAAAAAAAAAAAAAAAAAGAAAAAAGCAGTAGACCTTTTTCCATTATCTCTCACACAATATAGCCTTTTTCCCCCTCTTCTTCCACCTCTTCCAATCTGCCAAGCCTCTGCTTTCCTCATCCCACATCAATTCTGACTCCCCTTCCTCCTCTACCAGTCTGGACTGGTATTTTTACTTAGGTTTTTTACCTCTGTGAAAGTAGACTTTCCATCTTCTTTTTATTCCAGAGGCAGATATGTTCAAATGTCTGGGTCATCTCATATCTAACACCACCTTTTGGCTTTGATCCCTTTTAGCTCATTATCAGATTTCATTTCCAAGTTTTGGCTGAGAGGTTCTCTGGGGCATCTCAAGCTGCAGGGCTTCTCCCTAGCAGTGGTGTGTTCGTGGTCCAAGTCCTGCTGCTAGTGCTATGAAATGTTTTTCATCCAATACTGTTTCATGAAAAATACAGACTAGGTTCCTGGTCTGCCTAAGTCCTTCCCTCCAGTGAACATGATCTACCACCCTCCCTGGTGCCAGGAGATGTGCAGTGGCCATGACACAGATGGACAGTGTGATGGTGACTGGCGGCAAGGGTCACAGGAGGAGAAGTTGGAGCACATGAAGATCACCGAAGCCCTGGACCCACCAGCTCCCTGAGGCCACAGCAGCTGTGCACATGCTTGGTGGCACCTGAAATAGGTCCTGCGTGGAAACCCTAGGCACTGGCAAAGGATGACATTTTCCAAACCACTCACCTAAAATCCAGTCATCCATCTCCTTAGGGCTGCCCTTGAAGTGAGGTGCCTCAGGCATCTGCAAACAGCAGATAACACAGGATCAGGCATTCAGCTTCACTTATAGCTGAACAGGAGGGCAAAACTTGCAACTTCTCTGTCACTTACTATTGGGCAAGCACTAGAGAGTCAACAGTTTCTAATATGATGCTGCTCCTTAAAAGACATCATTTTGTATATTGGTAGCTCACCAACTCCAGATAACCTCCAATAAAGCATCAAACTCACAGAAGCCTTCATTCTTCCTAGATTGGACTTCAAAGCTGTAATGTTACCTATATGTATTCGTGCGTTGTTTAGCTCTTGTTAGACTAAGCTTTGCCCTTCAGTCACAGTAGGGACAGGGGTAGAAGAAAGGCAATATTAGAATAAATATATATATAAAAGGAAATACAGGATGAAAACCCACCTGACAGAGACTAGTGGCTACAGTGGTAGTTCCTGTGCAGTGGTGAACAAAGCAACAGCACTGCAGTTCTGATGTATTCTGGTGAAATATTTGTATGATGTGCCTACACAAAACTTCAGATGAAACACTCTCTGTATAAGCTTTTGATAGCAAGGAGAGAAGCAGCTTAGCCATTACTTCTGTTTGTGAAATGAAAATGATACCGAGTCTTGGTGTTCCTGGATGGAGCCGCTGATCATCGCAGTGACAGCCAAACTTGCTTTGCTTGTTTGTTGTTTATCTTATGCTAAGGGGAAGGAACTTCTTTGCTGTCACTGTATCGTGTGATGTGATAAAACGCAATCCGTGCCCAACGTGCGCAGAAATTCCAAGCCAGCAATATTTATTACCTGCGCGTATACAGTACGTATTGCTGCTTTGCTGTCAGTGCTGCTTGCCTTGCTTTAGTGAAAATAAAAGGGCATTTGTATCTACAGTGCCACAGTATGCTTTGACAGCATGGGTATCGCAAGGGCTGTACTGTGGTTTGCTAATGTACCACGTGCACATGGATGAGAAGGAAGGCTCTACCATGAATGCCTGAAAAGACTTAGGGTGCAGGAAAGCAACCCCCTACAAGTGACATTTGTAACCTCTTGCTATAAGGGCAGTGCTCCTATGCCCAGACACTGCCCTGGGCACTCCCACTGTTAGCGGTGCAGAGTGGTAGCTCCTGGGAAGCCCTGCTGCCTGAAACAGGTGGTTGGAGTACATTTGGGGTGGAATTTGGCCAGGACATGAAGCTCACTAAGAAACATAAGCTGATCAAAGGCAGCGAGGGTCTGACTAGTCATCTAGTCCAGAAGCCTGGTATTTTACATGCTGGACAACATTTTAAAGAGATGTAAGTATAAGGATCCTAGGTAAACAGTACTGCCTGAAACAATCTGAGCAGATTAAAACACTTCAGAAGCAATCAGCTCCCTAGCAGGTTCCCGTGGTCTGTTATATACAGTGCAGTACAGGATCCTTCATTTTCCCCAAATAATGTGAGACATAAACACACACAACTGCCAGACCAGGCACACACATGGGGTTCTGGAGAACAGCAGAGAAGCCAAAGCATGGCTCTCTCATTAGAAATGCACCGCTAAGACATGCATTCAAAATTTCTGGGAAAACAAGACCTATACTGCTTGTAGTACACGATGGCTGTCACAGTGTCCCTTCTGGACAACCAAAGACAAATCAGTATTTGGAAGTGCAGCGGATAAGGGAGATCACGTTTAGCTTATATCATTAAACAGGTTCTCCCCTCCAGACTCTACTCCCAAGACATCTACTGGCACACGGTATGTGACATGGGGCAGGTGGTCAGTCCCCTGCACATCTCCCAGGCTCCAGCCTTTGCCAAGAAACCACTTTCCTCCTCCATAACCATTTGGATCACTTCAAATAACAACAGCAATTCCCACCTCCCACTCCCATGCAATACCAGCTTTTGTGTATCTCCAGCTACAACAAAACCCCTGTGCACAGACTCACATTGAGTCCAAAATCAAATCTCAGAGACAGAGAAAAATCAACTTACAGAGAGAGTAGGTTCCTGTGCAGACAGAAAGGCACCTTCTCCTTTGGAAAGGGTGGGTTTCCTTATCCATAAAGTCTACTTAAGAAAAAACTTTTTTACGGAGCAGTCAAACTCTGGAACAAAGGAGTTGTGTAGACTCCATCCTTGGAGATATGCAAAACCCAACATCACACAGGCCTGAACATCCTGCTCTCCTTGGCCCTGCTCTTCAGTAGTGAGTGGTTGGACTAGACGCTCTCCAGGCATCCCTGCCAGCCTCAGCTATTCTGCACCTCTGTTTGACTCATATGATTTTACAGTGGGTTTAAACAAAAGACAAGACAGAGACCAGAGCATTTAGGATTACAGAACTGTAGACTTGCTTGAGGCACACATACTCGTGCTCTAATGGTAACAATGAAGAAACAGAGGTGAATGAATGTCTTGAGCTGATACTACAGACCGTGATGAAATTCAGTGCTTGTTTATAAAAAGGAGACTCATCACACCACTCAGTGACAGACATGCACTTACTTGATGTTTATAGACTAATTACATAAAAATGCATTTGTGTGCAACATTATTAAACCAAATGTTTTATTAAAAACGCCACAAAACCTTCCAGACTAGGCTTAAGAAGAAACCAAGCAGCTGTAAGAACCCCACAGGTTCACTACAATTTCCTGGGCTTTAACATGATGCTCTACCAAATTCCTCTTGCAGAGCTCAACATACATGAAGTCCTCCACCAAACTCAGTTGTTTTAAAACCAGTCTGATGTTCACAGGCAGAAATTGCAAAGAAAGAAAAAAAAAACCAAAAAAACTAATACCTTTCTTCTTTCTTTAACTTCCAATCTTGAATCTGAGGAAGCCAAGAGCACTTGTAAAGAAGTCTCAGGCAATGCTAGGGAAAGCATTTGCGTGTTAACTTTACATCATGTTATTCTCATCACAACATCATGTCAAAGCTACCTCCCCTACATGTGGCTGGTTGTCCCTGCTGTAGGGGCAGCACTGGCACCAGGAGATGGCTTCTTGCTCTGCTTCCTGAAATTGCAGAACTCCGCAAGTCCAAGAGATGCTTAGGAGGGAAATATGGCTGCAGCTGGGCTGCACTGGAAGCTAGCAGCCAGTCAGGGAGCATCTGTGAGTTCCCAAACTCTCAGGGGTTCACCACCAAGTTTGGTTCTTTTTCCCCCACCCCCGTAACATTAACATTTTCATCTCTGCAATGGGTCAGGGTGCTGGTATGCCTTAGTGACAGAAACTTCCACAAAGCAAGCACTGCTCATCTTTCCCAAGGCTGCAGTCCCACAGTCCTTGCCCATGAGAGGCAGATAAACCTACAATTACCTTTAAGTCCCCCTTCAGCACCCTGACTTCATTACTTCTTCAAAAGTTGTAAAACATTATCTTGCAGATCCCTTTGCTGGCAAGCTTGGAGGGGAGGGAGCTGGAGCAGAGCTGTCTCCTTCCACAGAGCAGGCGTCAGAGCTTCAGCCACCTGAAAAGTGAGAAGAAAAGGGATTCAAATTTAAGAAGACTGAGTCTCCTCAGCTACTACTAGTTTATAGTTTCCAGGAGACATTAAGGAGCTGGGACTTACTGGGATCAAGCAGCACACAACGCTCTGTGCTCTCTAAAGCAAACAGGAGCTGCTTTCTGTTACAGCTGACAGGAGTTGTCACTAGCTTTACATTTTCTTGACTTGTGCCACCTTGAGAAGAAAAGCACTGTTTTCCTTTGTCTGTGTGCCCATCTCTGTTAATTGGTGACAAGAGAAATCAGTCCCCCTGGGAGCCCTTCCAAGGCCTGGGGTGCAGCACTGCTCCTAGCAATGCTGTTATCCTGGGAGCAAGCCCCATCAGGAAGTATAAACCTGTACCAAGAAAACCTGGTACTGGTAAAGCAGATTTTTTTGTCTGGTTTTATTCCATCTACAGGGCACTATAAAAGGACAGGCCTTTGTATTGCTACTGCCTTTTAGGCTGCCTCCTTCTCACTGAATATAGGCTGCAGGACCGTTCATTCCAATCAAACCCCATGCAAGTTACAGACAAACATGTATCACAATAAGAATATTTGATTGGATTTTGATGAGCCTGGAACTAGAAAACACCACTGTAATAGTTGAGATCTGTGCACTGAAAGGACATACTGTTAACTGAAGTAAATATGTTGCTATGAATTTCTGACTTAATTGACAGAACATTTTATAGTGTGAACTTCAAAATCTCATTAGGAACGAATAAGGCTGAGGCTACGTGTCTGTAACATTTTTAATACCGACATATAGTCAGACCTACTTGGAGTTGATATAATTTCTTGATCAAGCATCTGAGAGATTCCAACGTAATTTAATGCAATCAATTATAATGCTTCATGCCAATATGTAAAACTGAAATGGATTAAAAGAAATACCATCTCCAAATTGTGGCCTGACAGACAAATCCCAGCATTTTCAGTGGCTCTTAATTCACATCCATCCCTGACATGACTAAGCTAAAGGAATAAAGACTTTTTCCTATGAATGTCAGAGGTGTGAGGCACCCAGGAGGCTGGCTGGGCAGTACAGGATGATCTCGCCATGATTGAAGGGCTCCATCAGTAACTCCTTCTCCTCTCCGAGGACAGTACGTTTTGGCACTTGACTACATTACCCTTGTCATACTCACTGTTATTATGGAAGTATGACTTAATTCTCAACAGCTTCAGCAATACTACTACAAAATGAAACATAGTGAAAGATCCTCCAGATATTTAATGTCTGCCTGTTCCTGCTCAGCGTGTGACCGTACTTTTCTGACACGGCAGCGCTGATAAATCCCCCAGCCGAGGCACATGGCCCTCCCTGCACACATAAGGTATGGTTGCAGCTGGCTGCACCCCTACTCACACCTCGGCTCCTCGCCCTGGCAAAGGCAGGTCAGGCTGCTGAGACGTGCAGCCACACCAGCCTGCTGAGGAGTGTACTTTACAGCCAGATCAGCCTGTTCCCCCTCAGAAAAGGGTGGTCTCCTCAGCCAGAAGTTTGGAGAGCTGGAGTCTGGAGGGGTTACAGTTACAAAAGTGAACTAACCAGAAATAACTAGCACAGATACTCTCATTTGAAAATTAGTTACGAGCAGTTGGAATAATATGACTGATAAGGGTCTAGCAATTATTTTGGTTACAGATTTAGGGGGTAAAACTCCCATCATATATGGTTGGTTACCTCTTTTAGCAAAAGAGCTGTCTAAACAAATCACTCAATTATTTGAAACAAACCCAAACTGTCCACCAGCACCTCAGGCCCTGTGCTTAGCTAAATTATTACGTTTAGACACTTGACCTTTTGCTGCTCAGAGACCTGTAAGTTGGCATGGTCTCCTCACCACATCACCTCAGCAAAATGAGGCTGGGAGAGGCAATAGGGCTGGGTGATGCCTGCAGACCCTTGCCCACACCCCTGCCAGCAGCAGCACCCCAACCATCCCTGCTTTCCCCCTGCTGAGCTGGGGTCTTTGTGAGGCATGCAGCATCCCTGGCTGAACCTCACAGTGACCCCTGAAAGCCAAGGGTGAAAAAGTCTCCACTCACATCACCAGGTTTATTCATTCATTGTTTCCTTCTGAGTTAAAGGGATGCCTGGGAGATGGAGCAATCCTGTAATATCTGCTTAGTCCACCAGCACACAAATTAAAATATCTGACAGATTGCTAATGAGTTGATGTTGGAATGACTGGATAGTCTGTTATCATTTGGCCATTCACAGTTTCTTCAGCAGCCCATCTGTGCACCAGGTACAGCTACCGAGGAGCAGCCTGGGATGGTTCCTCCATTTACACCTTTTGCCATTATCGGCCTTTGGGAAAGGCCTTTAGCAATTAAAGTCTTTATCAAACATATTGGCATCTTTCCCACCCTGTTACCAACCCCCCTGTGCTGCTACAAAAGGTCTGCTTAGCAGCAGGCTGGAGATGTAGCTATTTTGTACACATTTCTGTACCTGAGCCCCGTGTTAATGCTCCAGCCTGTCAGATCAAGTACCACATCAGATGCACAAGACTGTGTGGAGAGCTCACAGCTTTTTTCCTGAGAAAACCCCACCAAATTAAATCCTCATGCATATGGGCAACTTTCCGATAGCCTCGCTTGTGTTAGACAGTGTTTACATGTTCTTACACTTTTGTTTTGAGGTCAAAAACAGATAAAATCACCCTGGAAATCCCACACAATTGTCAATCTGGGCTATCAGAAAGGAAGCAGTGCTGGTCCCAGAGGACCAAAGGTGCTGAGGAGACATGCAAACTGAGAACAAGCACCGGGTTCTCCTGCTTGCTCCGTCAAAGTGCAGAGACCCTGTGGAGAGCTGCTGCTGGTGTTGGACCAAGCTTGACAGTGCACAAGGGTATCTGCAGGGCAGAGCTTCTGCAGAGGAACCTGTACCACTGCAACACACTTCATGCACAGACATTGTCTGGGAGGTAAAACCTTCTGTAAATGAGTGATAACTGGGAAAACGCAGAGCAAAGTAATGACAATTTGAAGAAGAAGAAGAAAAAAAAATATATATTGCTCCTAAACTCTGTTTCTTCAGAAAAGTCACACAGCAGCTGGGCACAGCTGGAGCAAACTGTGTCTGACCCCAGAGGGAGCCCTGGGAGCATTCCCTCAGCAGAGGCAATGCCACAGCCAGGGTCCTGCCTCCAGCGATTGGACAGGGTGCCGTAGTGCTACACACACCATCCAGACTGCTTCAGTGAACAAAGGTTGCTTGGGTCAGGCCCACACACTCAGCAAAGGCTTCTGCCTAGTGGTACCTAATGCCAGCACAAAAATGAGAAATGAAAGATTCCTGCAGGAGTCCTGATTTCACACCATATGATGGAGAATTAATTTTTTGCCTTCATTTGCAGCATCCTGTATAGGCAGCCAGTGAAGACACAAGTAATATTAGCATTCGGTGTCAAAAACTGCTCCCTAGGGTAAAGGAATGAGGAACACCCATTTGTACAGAAGAAAACCAGAAATGGGCTTGCTGGATTGGGCCCAGTGCCTTCAACCAGTTACATCTTCAAGATCCCCAGTGCCTATGAAGGTCTGCATTGACAGTGGCTTCCTGGGGGCTCTGGAGCACTGCAGGTCTCAAGGTCATAATTCTGTTCACCGAAATTAAGAGAAAAACAGGAAAGTAAATAGATTAAGAGGAGATAGTGTGTGGGATACATGGCAGCTCTGTATAGGGCAACTTGTTCAGCTGCTGTTTTGACGAATGACTTTCCTCATATGCAATTGCTCACCCTGGAAATCTAAAACACAACTGAGAACATCAGTACAAGGAAAGAGAGCCAAAACAGGGCAAACAAAGCAGAAAAACAAGAGGTCAGGCCTCGATGAACAAATTCCCTTTTTCCTTCAACTTGGAAAACTTGAGCATAGTAGTGGAAGGTGCTTCCAGGCAGCCTGAGCTTGCATAAGAGGCAGAGAAACACAGGCATCCCTGACCTTGTTTGACAGTATTACAAGAGGTCATATTTTTAGATGGATGATCTGATCTTGAAATATCCTCCAGTGTAATGAGTACAAACAAGCTTTTCCTCTGTGTCTGTCTCAGACATGGATTTCTTTGCTTTCTCTGTTTTTAATGCAAGGAACAGCCTTGTGAGGACTGCAGAAAGCAGAAGGCAGCTGAGCAGCACTCCACCTCTGCACCAATGGGTCACCAGAGTTTCTGGACCAAAACCATGCAAACCAAAGCGCTCTGCTCAGACAGGGAGTGCAGCAAGCACCACTGCCAGCTTTTCTATGCTGCTTCATCTGGCTGCCCAGCCCAGCAAGTGGCAGGCATAGCCCTGATCAGAGAGAAGGAGCTGTATATCACGCTGACCCGGGAACGTGCAGGCTGCGGCCATGAAAGCTAATGGAGGGAGATGACAGTGTGTATTTGCTCCAACATCATCTAAAAGGGCTCTGTCCAGGGCCAAAGCAAGATTCAGAATTGCTCTAACATCTCCTCTAGCTCACCCAGTAGCCCAAGTACCACACAGTGTGCCCATGACTGTGCCATGGCTACCAGTGCAGTGCCATTGCCCGTAGCACAGCGGGCAACTGGTGGCCCTGCTGATGACCAACATTGTCTTACCAGCAGCCAGGCTCTGCTGTGCAGCAGCACTGCTGCTGGCAAGGCAAAAGCAGCCAGTTGCACCAGACTGGCCAAGCTATGCAGAGTGGCAGCACCAGGCATGGTGCCAGTGAGAAGTTGAGCCCCAAGAAGGGGTGGTCAGTTGTCACCCGCCTGACACCCGCACCTCTGCTGGGGTGCAATGTGTCACCCTGGGGGCGTGCAGTATCCCAACATCCCCAAACGAAGACATCTCACCAGCCTTTGAGGGCTGTTGCCTTCAATGGAGACAAGGGCAGCAGCTTGACTGGCAGCCAGGGCAGGCAGACCAGGGAGGCAGTGATCCCACAGTATCTCCTGAAAACACAGGTTGTGTCCTTGACACTCAACAGGGAAACTTCAACAAGCACAAAACATTCATCTCTAATAAGAACACACTGCAATAGTCACCCTCCCTGTGATGAATAGATTACTGGATTATTTTTTTTCTCCTGCCTTCCCACCACCACCACATAATCGTTTAAGCAGTTCTCAAATCACAAGTTATCAAGACTCCATTTGAATGCAACAGTTTCCATGATATGAATCTTGCTTTAAACAATTCTTTCTCGAATAAATGCTCCTTTTTCAGCTGGCACTGAAGCTTTTGTTGTTCACAGTAATCAAGCTCCCAGTTGGCTAACCTCTCACCTAACATGACGTCTTCATCTTTCATTTGAACGAAATTTATCATCCATTTATAAGCAAAGACAGAAAATGTGTGAATGTCTAAAGCTTATGTAAATTAAGAGGCTATGCACACCAGTCCTAAAAATAGTAGATAATAACAAGCATATCTTCATCATACTATAATTATGGGCCTGCTGTCATGTCTTCCATTTTCTATAAGGTCACAGTTGTATTATACAAAATTTACAGTATATTATCAGTTAAAAACACAATAATTAGCAAGCATGTGTCTTCCATCTTCAGCACCAGTGATGAATGTTCACAGTCAAGGAAAAAGAAAGAAAAGGCACATGTTTGCTTTATGTGGACAAAACACACTTAAATTTAATCAACTTCTGTTATGAAGCGGGCAATATCCTTTCACTGTTGTAACACTATTTGCCAAGATCAGAGTACACCCTGGGCGTGAATTTGTCCTTAATGAAGACACAAGAAGCCAAATCTCTCACTATCACATCACTGACATACACTTAAACATGTTTCTTTAAACTTCATAATTCTAGATGACTTATTTCAGGATAACATCTGGATGAAAATCTCAGTCATTATTTTGAACATTATAATAAATGCTTGCACTTAACATTCCAAAATCACAAAATTATGTGTATTGAGAGAGTCTCTCCCATAACATGTGTCATTTTTTTGGCTTTCTTGCATGCTGTATGTTGAAAAAAAAAAAACAAACAGAGGAAATTGCACCCAAATCACAAGTCCCACAGCTTCTAGCAAAAGCCCCCAGAGAAGTTACTCAGACACCACTTTGTTCCACCCTCTCAATCCGGCCACTTCAGATTTCCAAGCTTATAATGGCCAACTGACAGGCATAGCTGTTCTGCCCTCACCAGCCACCATGTCAGCTGTGATCATTCACAAAACAGGAGGTCAAAAAAGTATTAACAAGAGATCAGGATAAGTGGCCTTTACCTTATGATGACTAGATTAAGGATTTAAAAAAAAAAATACAAAAACAAACAAACTCAGAGAAAGTTTATCATTTTCTCAGTGAAACAAAGAAAAGAGGACAGAAAGCTTCCTCTTGGAAACACAAGCACATAAAGCGTTTCCAGATTGTGTGTATTTTGACTGCATTTAAGTAAAACTAAAAATGAAACATCAAAGTGTTTCTTTTCAACTTCTTTCAGTGAACAAATGAAGCCTAGGAAATTCACAGTCATGAACTGACCAAAATTCTATCTAGTGCAATTAAGAATTTTGCCATGGATGGAAGAATTTGGTAACTCTACTCACATCCTTTGACCTGAACCCCTCCTAGCCACTGCAGCAGGGATTACTGAGGCTGTAGGGAGCCAGCAGCCGCCAGGAGAGCCAGAGGAGACTGGGCTCTAGTAGGCACTGACACTGCCTTTCATGTCACGCCAGCGAACCCAAGACCCAGCTCATAACAACTCTGCCTCTGATGTCTAGGCCTATCCCAAATTGCCTTTCTCCTGCCATATGTCACTCTCCCCAGGCCACGCTCTGCGGGGCTGAGCACTACTCATGCTAGCAACCAAGTGGGCAGCAGATCCCAGCTACAGCACAGGATGGGGCAAGGATTCCTGCAAAGCCCTGGGGGCTGGGTACCAGCCGACAACACGTTCACATCCCAGATAAGACAAACCACATCTCAGGCTACATTAGGAGGAATGTGGCCAATGAGATGCAAACCAGCCATCAGGCAGAAGGCTGCAAAAGGAAAAGGTTTTGCAACCAAGAGTTTTGTAAGTCTTGCCAGCGGGACAGCACCGAATAGCCCACAGAAGCAAGACATGATGTGGACAAACCAGGCAGCATCACATCTCCAGTATTTAGAAATAGTGCACCCTACGTACTCTTTGGGCTGGCACTGAGGTTCAAAGCAACAGTCTAGGACAGAGTACGTCACGCATAGGAAGCTCAGTGAAAATTGTCTTAAGCCTCAAAAGTAGGGGTAGCCTTCACACGAGGAGTATCTTGTTAGAGATAAAAAACAACATACTAGACAGGAAAATGCATGTTCTTACGATTTCTTTCATAACATTCCCCATTGTGTAAGTCTTGTGTGAGGAATTACTTAAAGGGCAAGACTGTCTGTGCAGCTCTTGGTGCTTCAGATGGCACAGCCTGCATGGAGAGCCCAGACTGAGCAGCCAGGGCACGTCCCTACACTTACCCTGCATCCAGCCCTGCCACAAGCACTTGCTCAGGAAGCACCAGGCACTGCAAGCAGAGGCACAACATCACTGTCCTTAAGAGCTTGACTTCTCCTCCTAACTGAGCTAGCACTCTGGACACCCTCAGCCAACCCGTAGACATGAGGATTTGCATAACTAATACCACAAGCTGTTCCCACCATGAGCAATAGGCACTAGCACCTCTACTCTAAACCTTATTAGTGTTGCAGTATATGGTATGCACTCAGCCCAAACAGCAGCTCTCCCTGCTCCTCCCATGTGCCAGGTAGTGCACACTCAGAGAGGTACAGACCATGGGATTCAAAGGTGTGGGTGATCCTCCAGGTTCTGCCCGTGTTGCTCCTTCAGCCCTCATGTTTTTGTGGGCTGGGATTACTCCCACTCAGATGGCGAGGTTTTGCCAGATAAGGTCCCCACTATGTTCCCCAAAAGAGTATGCTGGCTGACAAAAGCATTCATGAAATTGCTGCATCAATCTGAAAGCTGGTGATAGTTAATACACAGTGGGGAAAATGAATCATCCAAAAGAGCAGTACAAAAGTGAACAAAAAAAATACTGAGTCTCATTGGTGGTTTTATAGCCAGAGCCCAGTCCCATCACCCTCAAAATGAAGTAGATTTGTACCACTCTGATCTGTGAAAGCCAGGTGCCATTCTTAATGCTTGAGTGACTTTTTTTAAACTTAAATTCAATGTGTTTCAAAGGAATATTAGGAGTAGTAATGGCCATTACTGCCATATGTCATTACTATCAGTGTCTTAAAGCAAGGGTTAAAATCTATGTAATTTAACTCTTTTATGCCTTGGTAGTGGTCTCCAAGCAAAACCACAAGACAGTATCTGGACCAAGGATGAGCAAGAAATCACAGAGAACCATGACCATAAGGGAGTGGGACGCTCTTGAGCCTTTTTATGCCACCTTGCAGCACCGGGTAAGAAGCCTGGCCCTGACGGTTGCCTTTCAGCTAAGGGACACTGAAGGTGGAGGGGATCCTATCTGCATAGATGCCAAGGTTTTAGCCCACCACATAGCACAGGGCATGCAGGGACCCCCTGCCTGTGGGCTGGCCCTCTGCAAGGAAGGCACACGCACACACAGAGATGAGGTGGTGATGGGAAGCCAGGATCCTGCCCATGTCTGCTCAGGGCTCTGCAACACTGCAACTTCACCAGAGAACTGCACACAGTCTGGGACATAAGGCTTTTCACTTTGGGTGCTTTGGAGCAGGAGATGTGGGGCATTTAGTGTGAAGTCCCAAGTTCAGGGCAGCGTGGAAATATGATATAGTATCCACAAATGCTTTATTTTTTAGCACTATCACACAGAAACTTTGGCCTGCCTAGGTTCACATGGTAAGAAAAACGTGCGCAGCTGAGCAGAAGGCTCTGTTCTATATAAGGGATGGCACTGGATTTTAAATCTAAACTGTGAGGAGACAATGCTGGGCATTATGAACCTCCTGGCAGCAGCACTGCCATCTCCTCTAGAACAGATTCCCCTTTCCTCTTGATGGGATCTTGCAACCCCGCCTCAGCCCAGGTGAGTACCAGACCCAAAGGTGTTACCTGGCATCAGGACAAGGTGCCTGACCAGAGGTGCTTCAGAAGGAATCACTGTGCAAGGGCACTGCTGGAGGAGAGTCAAAGGAGCACGCTGTACCCCTGTCAGCTGCTGGCTGGTGATCCCTCCCTGACACCCTTCCCCAGAGGACTGCATAGATAAACATCCTCTATTTGAACAAGACCAATGACAGCAAAATTGCTTGCTTGTCTCTAAAAAGACTCTAATAATGTGCATCAAGGGAGAGACCCATGGTCAGATAGACTTCTTTTTCCCCCACAGCGAAACATAAAAATATATTTCAGTAGCAAGGAGGACACGGTTTGAAGTGCATCCCTAGTTAATTATATCCAAAAGAGTAATAATAAAATAAACTATTAAATTTTAGAACTCCCTCTTTAAAGTATTAAGCATTTCGTTGCTGTGGTGCAGTTAAACCACACGCTGAACCACACTTTGAATTGCTTTATAGGAAGGTAACGTAGAGGTCATCATGAAATAAGATGTTCTAGACAAATCTCACTCCATACAGGCCTCTAATATTGAACAAACAACACAACCCATTTCAGAGCATTTTGTTTAACCAAAAAAATAAAAAAAAACAAACCCACACATCTAATATTTACAGTCAACGTTTGTGCGTGTGAATAGAAAGCACTGCCGGTCAGCAGCTGCTCAGGAAGGTCTCAGAGCTCACTGCAGCATGTTTACAAAATTGGAAATTAAGATGTGGAGGTGGCCTGCTGGCACCCTGCATAGCACGGGAGAGCGGGGAACCGACCGCTACTTTTAAGAACAGTGGTTCAATTCCTGGCACAAACACTGAGGCTAGTTTAAAAACTCCAGCGGCTGACAAGATGCTGGATTATGGGCTGCACCGTAGCCCAGAGCCATGGGGAGGACCTGCTTTGATGCAGCTCTGGTAAACAGCAATCAAAGGCCAAGAGGGAAGGATGTAGTGAAAAATGGAGAAGAAGAGGTGAACAAAGGTTATTACTAAGGAATTTTCTGCCATTTTCATTTAGGTAATTTAAATATTTATTTAATGTTTCAAAGTAACAAGGTATTTAATTTGAATACAGGAACTTTATAAAATCCCCTATCCCATGCACTCTACTGCACTGTAGATGCTGGGCACCAAGGGTGATAAACTCACCACAGCACTGAGGGCCAAAGAATCCCCAGGGAATCATCACAAGATGCAAGGGGTCTCAGTGCCATGGTCCCCCTGGCAGGCAGCCCTCTCCCCTGCAAGCCTGCAGGGACCGGCAATACCCCTTCAAGGGCCAGAGTTGGCAGGCTCCATGGGGCCCCATGGCACAGCTCCCCAGAGTTGTGCTGCCTGCAGGACCCAGGAGCTCTGCTCTGATCCCAGCCACCACCTCCTCCTCCTCCTCAACACTCACTCCTTTCCATAGGCTCAATATTTCTCATCTCATTTCTCTTGCCACATGTTTTTGTTATCTCTGACCGCATCTCCTTGTGCTTAAAAAAAAAACAAACGGAAATGGAGCAAACCACAGCAAACAAAGCAGACAGCAGAGATGTCTGAATTCCAAGAACAGCTCATCTTTTTCTCTCATTTTCAGCTGATTTCCATATCCTCAACACCACCACACACAGTGCTGCTCCCCCAACACCACCAACCTGCTCCAGACCCCAACGTGCTCAGCACAAAGCCTGGATGGTGACACCTGTGTGGACTTGCAGGCCAGACACCGAGGTCACCCAGGGGCTTTTAACACCAGTGGGAAAACAGACACTTGTGGAACAGAGACATGACCTCAGTGAGAAACCCTAACTGGGTCAAAGTAATCATGCTAGTACCCCTTTCTCTCCAATGAAGGGAACCTAGAAAGCAAGTCTGGATGCCGCTGTACACAATCAGGTGAGATGTATTCCATCCTTTATACAAGGACTTGTCTGGAAAGGTTCATGGACATGCAGTGGCTCTATGATGATATCCAATACCAGCAAGTGTTGATCCATACCTGTAGGAGACAAGGGGTCTCAGACTGGAAGATGGTGAATCTTAGCAGCATTGTCATCCAGGAAGCACAACAGGAGCCGCAGCCTCTTCACATTTTGACACGGAGACACTAAGAGTGGGATGTGTGAAGGAAAAGGAAAGATGGATTTTATTCCTCAAACAAGCTGCATCTTCTGGGACATTTGACTGTCTCCCTTAAGAAAGCTGCTGTAATCTGAGCTGTTATTTCAAAATTTCGTTCAACCTCAGTTACGCTAATGAACAACTACAGCTTACAAAACACAGTGACATTGCCATACCCAGAGCTTCCAGGCGCTCCAGAAACTCAGCTCACCCTCCCACTAGAGAAGCACTCAGCACTGCACATGCACAGCGGTCAGCCCAAGCAGGGCTTCGGCAGCTGTGTGACTCCTCTGGACATCCCCCACCTTCCCTGTACAGCCTGTTGAACTGGACTTCCTCAAAGCATACAAAGCCTAGACAACGGACAGGATTATATTCAAAAGGACAAGTGCATCAGATGACAGTACTTAGCAACTAGACTTGAAACCTGACGTGCTGGCATGAGAAACTCTCTTGAATTATTTCCTATGATACAAAAAAAAAAAAAAGTCATTGAAGACTGCATTGACTGGTAACCCCAGCAGCACAAGAGGGGTTAGACTACTGCAGCAGCCTAGGCTTGGACTCTCACATGACTGCTCTGCAGCCCTGAACAAGGGCTTGGAGAAGTGGCTGCCTCCATTCAGAGATATGACCTGGCTGCATGCAAAGCCAGGAGACCACAGCAGTTTGCCTCCCTGGTGTACAGGATATGCAGCCAGATTCCTTTTCCTTCCCTGGAGTCTGTGACCTCCGTGGTTCCCATGTATCCACAACTCTCTGCAGCTGTTAACTAGGATATGTCCATCCTTGGAATTGCAAGTTATTTCAGACAGTGGGACACAAACCCCACCTGCTCCTGAAAGCCCAAAGTTACCAAGCTGTGTTTAAAAATATCCAGAGGGGCATTTGTGGACCCAGCAGGTCTTTCACATGTAGAAAACAGAAATATTTTCTGTAGTTTAACAAGTTATTGAAAGGTCAATTCAGAAAGTATCTAGTAATAAAAGTGTTCAGACATTTCTATTTTATCTCCTCTGCTGAAGGTAGTCTAGCTCAGCTGGGGGAGACTTACCTCAGGCTATAGCTCACCCTACAATGGCTCGTTCTTGGCTCACTCTTGTTATTTATGTACCACACTGCACAACATCAGCTTAGGTACTTTAGAAATACAAGTTTTAAAAAAATATCCAATCCTCTTTAGATGTGGGAGGGAAGAGTGCATCCCACACTTCCCAGCATTCAAGCAATAGGGGAAGAACTCTCCTTCAGCCATGCTTTGCAGCTGAAATGAGCAGACTGTCCATAGGGGAAAGGAAATCATCTTACTTTGCAGCTTAAAATCATGCAGGGACAAGAGGCAATACCTTCTGAAACGTGCCTGCTCCATATGCCCAGCATGGTCCCATCGCCAAACACCAAGAGAGTTGTTTGTGATGACACTATCACTTCAGTATTGGTACATGCCAATCACAGCATCTTTCATCAGTACTACATATTAATTTACACTAGGAAGTAACAATTACCTGGGAAAAAAAGATAAAGCGAGATTCCTCTAACACAGAGCTAGCAGTAGAGGCATACAAGAACTCCACAATGTTCAAGCAACCAGGTTTCTTGCTCACTTCTTGTCCCACTCACTTTTATTCTCCACCCACCCCATAGTCCCACTGGTTTTGAAGATACTGGCACCTGAATCCAATGTAGTTGGCTACCTATGCAAAATGAGCAGCATCTGATTCCTCACCAGAGCAGGCCCATGGCCTCCAAAAAGTTACAAAGGTGCAGATCACCTGTGAAATCCTGATCCTTTCGCTAAATAATCCAGACTTCTTTTAAATTGGCCTTTTATTTTTATTTTTGATCCTCCCCTCTTCTATGAGGAAAGGAGGAAAGTCACTGCATTCTGCACCTTGAATGCTGTCCACAGCAGAGGTTACAGTGGCCCTTCCAAATACCAGCACGTACCAGAATTTACAAATCTGCCTGCATCGGGGAAAGAAGCTGTAGGGAAAATATCACAGCCAGCAAAAGCTGGTAGAAGCCAGTAAAAAGACATCAAATGGCTCCCAGGGGTGTTAAACCAAGCCCCCAGCCATTCACAGGTGGAAGGGATGCCTCTCCTCAAAAACCCATGGGGTGAGCACAGCTCAGAGAGTCCCAACAAGATTAGTGGTGCAAGCGGTGCTGCAGGACTGGACCAACAACCTTCAACAGAATAAATGTAGTAGTTTCTGATGTCTTTCCAAGTCAGTGTTTGTTGGGAAACATCAAAGCCAGTGGAATAGTAGGTGTCCCAAAATGTCTTAATTCAGAGAATTAGTGTTAACCGAGTCTGATTAGCTCCATTTATCTCTAATTAATTACCTTTACCTAATTAGACACCCTGTTTCCAGTAGACATGGAGTCAAGTAGACTAGATTATTAGTGTAGTCATTGTGCCTTTACAAAATCCTGAAATTAATGAAACGTGCAAAAGAATCCGTGGCTTTAATTGCACAGGTGTTGCCTTATGGCAAAGCTTTATCATCTGATTACACCAAGGGATTATTAGTGACTTTTTATATAGAGGATGAGCCTGTGAAATGTACCTTAGCAACAGCTCATTAGTTTAGGGTTGTTACTGTATTATTTATTACATTCAGCCTTCCCCATTATCTAGATTGATTCATGGACCTATATTTTCCTCCCCTCTGTGCAGGAAATAAATAAATAACTGAAGGCTGGCTATTGCCGTCCAGCTGCAATATGAGGGGAAGGCAGAGTGTATTCTCTAGCTACCAATATCCACCCTTTAAAATAAAGCTTTAAAGTTGATTTAAATAAAATTCTTTTTTTTTCCCTCCCTCAACAAAGTAATCAATTCAAGCTTCTGTCAAACTGGAATGCTTTCTACATGCCATCCAAACAGTTTGGGCCATCTTAAATCTTTTCAGATAAATAAGAATACATTACTGGATTGAAGAATGAAGTACAATATATTTACATCCAAAATATTTTTTTCTGCTATAACTCATCCTTTATGAAATCCATCAGAAGTAATTTATTTTTATATTTCTTTTACCTGTTTGGTTGTTGGCTACTTCTGCAGGTTTGGAGAGGCTTGCCAGGTAGAAAAACTGCCTGAATAATAGAACCAAGACAAACAAAGCAAAGCAGCAACCTCTGTGCTGAAAACTACTTTCCCCACAGAGAAGCTACTTGTAGACAAGGTTGTGAAGACTTGACCTTTCCTTCCTGTATCTTCCTCAGCAACATCCTACTGGACTTGCTAAATATCACTGGAACAACAGCCCCAGTGCTGCCCCAAGCAGAGGAGGCTTCACTGACCAACCAGCAACTCCTAAGTGGCCAGGAAGCAAAAGGATGAGGAGCTGTTTTCCAAAATTATTGTCCTCCTCTTTCCAGAATACCATATTCTTTGGACATGATGTAAAACCTTGCTTCCACTTACTGTTAAATTTATAGAAGTGGAAAAATAATTGGTAACAGTTATTATGTAGGGTATGACAACTAATTTGAGCAGCAATAATGACTATTTAATGACAAACATGACTACGTAACTTCTCATATCTGCATTACAGAAAATGTGAAAATTTTCATATCAAACCCATGGCTCTAACAGACAGATTTGGTATATAATTTTGTACTGTGTTCATGTGGCACACATGTATGTGGTGTCATCCTGCAATAAAGGCAAGGGTGATGCCTTAGGGCTACTCTGCCAAATAGAGATAACTTGCATGGACAGAACCCAGCTATATAAAATGAATGTGACACTCACCTGCTACAGGTCATTTGGGATTGCTGCGCTTCCAAGACTCCCAGCTCAAAATCATTGGCCACTGTGGTTTCTATATGGACCAAAACCTTGCTCTTCCTGTAAGATCTTCATGTGGGACCTCCAAGCACATACACACAATCCACAGGAGCAAAGCAGCTGCAGGGCATCCAATCCACCAAAGGTGTGACATTGGCAAAGGTGTGAGTCCCATTCCCAAAGGACATGTTCATTTTATCAATCTAAACCGTTAATGTTACATCCCAAAACAGGCAAAGCCCCTGCCTTGATGGGCTTGAAGAGATTCCATGCCTTCCTCCCTCCCTCCCTGGTGCCCCCCAACAAGACAGAAAGGTTCTCCTACCCTTGGTCTCTGGGGAATTCGATCCAGCTGCCCTCCTCCAATCAGGCAGCATTGAACTATAAAATGCACCACATCTACCTGCTCGCCCACTGTGAAGTCCCATGGATCAGCACTTACCCAGAGAATGGGAGGTGCAGGAATAACCCCCTTCTTTAAAACTCCAGCAGTATGGATGATGACGGGGGGGGGGGAGTGTCTCCCCCCATCCCCCCAATCACCCATGCTGTTGATCAGCAAGTTATCCAAGAGCATGCAGGTAGGAAAGCACAAGAGAACAGGAGATCCAACATCAATGAGGACCTTTGATAACATAAATTAGATGGCTGCTGGGAGCCCCAGATACTCTTACACATGCTCTCAGCAGCATAAAGTGATAAATAGTTGGACAAGTCATGGGGGTCAAAGCCTGCTCTTGTACTTGTGGTGTGCTGTGTCCATGCCCTGTAGCTCAAAAATATTAACTGGCTATGGAAAAAAAAAAAATTACTTGTGAGTTGTTTGTTTGGGCTTTGAAGTAGGATCCCCACTTGCATTTACATTTTGACTTGTGATCAGGTCAAATCTTTCCTCCACACTCTGTTGGCTTCCCATCGAATACAGAGCCAGATTCATGAACGTCGTCTGTGCTTTCAGCGCAGACATGGAGCCATGCCCAGCGTGTATCAGCAATGCCAGGAAAAGGCTGTCGTTCAGAGCTCTGTTTCTCACACTGGTTTCAAGCACATCTGTGCAGAAAACAACACTTTTTTTAGGAACCAGTCTGAAATACATGGAAAAAATTCCCATAGGATGGTAGGTTCACTCTCTCACCACTTCCTACTCAAAGAACTCTGACCTCACCTTCAATAATGAAAACAAGCAGCACAGTAGACAGGAATGAAAGATATTAAATATTTATTTAAAGGACATAAACAGTTTTTCCAGTGGGACAAAGAGAATTACATGAGAGAGATGCTAGTCACATCACTTAATAGAAGGCAGCCTAGCAACCTGTGGGAGAAGTGGGACTCTGCCTTGCAAGGGAAGGTGAGCACCAGGACCACCTCATGTGCGCACACACCCACATGCCCCTGAGAACCACTTCTAGAAAGCGAGGAAGCAGCCAAGGGCAGACCCCAAAGTAAACACTGCTGCTTCACCTCTGTGATCTATGTTCCATTCATAAGTCTCAAGTGCTTCCCAGAAGCAGGTGAGTATCACACTCATCCCACTGGCTAGGAAACAAGAGCAGGGAAGGAAGGCCACTTACCAAGGTCACCAGGACCTGCATCAGCTCATCATCCTCCAGCTTGCATTCTTTTTCAAAAGACACATGCATGCCTTTCCCACGAGGTGCCATGTTGAGAGTGACTTGCTCTGCTGCTTTTTCCTTTGTCCCTCAGTGGCAACCATGAGAAGGCTGCTGGTCTGTTTGATGAGCAGGCCCTGGCCCTCTCCTCCTGCTGCTGGCACCAGTCCTTGAAGAGCTGGCTGGCACCAGCTGTTGCAGTGAGCTCGGACAGGCTGCCTCCCATGATCCAAGTGCCAACGATTTGGAAGAGCCAAACACTGGGTTGGCAGGTCTAAGGGGAGCGTGTATCCAAAGTCAGATACTGCTGCCTCCTGCAGGAGCCAGGCTCTGCTCAGGGAACAGGCACAAGCTCTAGATGACCAATACAGGCTTAGAAAATGAAAATAGGTGTACAGGCACCAACTAAGGTGGTGCCTATATAGTAAGATCACTAGGTCAAGCACAGCAGGCAGGGTGGCCCAAAGTTACAAACTCACTACACACTTGAAGTGGATGCAGTAACATGAGTTGAGGGAAAACAATGTCACCGGTGTCCCTAAAGACAGAAACCAGAATCTGGTGGCTCTCAGACCAAGGTACCTTTCTGAGGTACACGGCTCAGGTCAAAGACTATGCTAGATCAAGGACTTAACGGTCCTTCCAGCTGCCCTTGGGAAGCCCCACAACATGCAGGTGAAAGGCTTGCTGTCATGGTCCAGGCTGAACCGTAACTTGTGCTGTCTATGCTTTCTTTACTGCTAGCTTCAAACTAAAACACCCCTCCTGGACTTCACATGGGTGAAACAACAGCATTAAGATTTGTTTATCCACTCCCAGTCAGCAGCAGATGTGGCCCTTCTCCAAGACCACAGGGCTGCCCAGACACTTCACGGCCCACAGCACCTCCAGAAGATGTGCAGTCTCTTGCAGGGCCACATCCACCCTCTCACCCAGCCCCGAGAGCTTTTTCAACCCAGCTTTCCAGCTTCCCTTCTCTAAGAGTATTTTTCATTTAACTTTACTTCCACTCCTCTTTAATCACCCCACACACCTAGGCACCAGCCACTCGCCATGATGAACAAGCAGACCTGCAGCGCTCGCACCTTCCCCACAAACACCAGGACCCAGGGAGGTAGCTCCCCATCTCCATTTTTGGGCTAGGCAAAAAAGGAGCCGCGGGACGGGGGCGAACCTCGGGTGCCCGGGATGGGATGGGATGGGAGCCGGAGCCGAGCCCGCCCCGGGGGATGCTGCGGCCGTCCCACCGTCCTCGGCGGCTCCGTGGGGCGGTGGCTAATTGCCCCCGTAAATCACCGCGCAGCACCGCACTCCGCCGTTTATTTTTCTGACAGTAATTTAGTGCTTGCTCTTTTCCACACTTGTCACCGCGTGTTTTTCCTCACATTAGAAGCCTGTAGAAAAAGGACAGTAATTAACGGTGCAATACATCCTAGCGGAGGCTCTTTCATCACACTGTGATAATTGCCCCCCGTGTCTGTCAGGGCGGCCGCCGCCCCCCCGGCGCCACCTCGCCGCCCCATTTGTCACACCGCGGCCGCGAGCTCCCGGCTCCGCACCCGCGCAACGGCTGGGGGTGGGGGGAGTAGCGCGGGGGTCGCGATGAGGGGTGGAATGGGTTGCTTGACGGATAGCGTTAGGGTTGATGGTCCCGTGCTGTAGTAGTGATTTAGTGCC
>WTSP01007270.1:0-10996 GCA_025331215.1 Actenoides lindsayi | reverse complement strand
GGGGCTCCTCTGGCCCCGCTCCACCAGGTCCCTGTCTCTGCTGTGCTGAGCACTCCCGAGCTGGCTCCAGCACTGCATGGGGGTCTCTCTCCCTAGAGCAGAGCCCTGGGAGCAGAGGGGCAGGATCCCCCCCTCCCCTGCTGCCCAATTTGTCACCTGAACAGCGAAAGAATCCTCCTGCAGACACCCTGCCCCCCCACCCAGCCGTGTCAGCCAAGCCAAAGCCCCAGCAACGCTCTTGCAGAGCTGGGCCAACCCTGCCCCGGGCTCCATGGACAGTACAGGTGGGAGCTGCAGCCACGTTCCCCCGGCAGGCACAAGATCTGCTGCTGGCAGGGCAGGATCCCAGGGGACACACAGAGACTGTCCAGGGGGCTGGATGCTGCTGAAGTGACACAGGAAGTGTCAGGCAGAGAATGGGGACCGGTCACGGACACAACGAGCGCGTTGGAGGTGTCCTGAGATGACCTTCCCATGGTGGACTGGAAACCAGGGAACAATGCCTGTGACCAAGCTGGCCACCCCTGTCCTTCATTAGTTAATTACCCGGGTTTCCTTAACGACTATCCCTTTAATGAAGGATCGGAGGGAGAAAATGCAACAGCAAAGGAGACCATCTCAACCAGTGGTCTCCGCACAAGGGGATGGTATTTTGGCAGACAAGGGCTCCAGGAACCCAAATTCCCTTAAATCTGCATCCAGTTTCTTGCCGTGCGGGGCACAGAATTAAATCCCTTTAATCCAGCAGGTACCACCTTGCTGGGACCACAGCAGCCAACCCTCTTCCCCTCACAGCAGCCAAGAGACCCTCACCCACCACATCTCTCCACAGCAGCTAAACCCACTCGTCTCCAAAGATCCCATGTCAACGACTCTGAATCCACTCTGCAAACAGCAAATCCTTCCAGATACTTCAGGCCGAGCAAGTATTGAGCAACTACGAAGCTCCTGGCTTCCAAAAACCAGTCAGGATCTTGCAGTATGTTCAAAAAAACCCTACTGAATAGGTCAATTCCCAGCCTGGGATGCTGAGGAGCTCGTCTTTCCCGGCACCGCTGAGGCTGCTTCGCTGCCCGGGAGCCTTGGATGAGGTTTCCACCCAGCTATCATCAGACCCGAGTGCTGCCTCATCTCTGAAGCACTTTTTCCCCTCAAGACTTTCCACCTCTGCCATCTGTTTGTGCACAGGCTTCCTCTTCTTTCTCTTCTTCTTCCTCCTCCAGAGTAAATCTGTCACATGGGGGGTAGGAGGTGGACACGGGAAGCGGTGTCAGATACTTGGGTGTCTCCACAGCCTTTTTTGGGTGGATCAAGAGGTTTGGAAGGCTCCAAGGAGAGCTTCCAGGGGCCTTTCAGGACTTGAAGGGGCCTGGCAGAAAGATGGGGAGGGACTTTTGAGAAGGATCTCTTCTGACAGGACAGGGGGTGATGGTTTGAAACTAAAAGAGGGAGATTTAGACTGGAGAGAAGGAAGGGGTTTTTGACACTGAGCACGGTGGGACCCTGTCCCAGGCTGCCCAGAGAGGTGGTGGCTGCCCCATCCCTGGCACCATTGCAGGGGAGGTTGGCCGGGGCTGTGAGCACCCTGCTCTAGTTGCAGATGGCCCTGCTCCCTGCAGGGGGGTTGGACCAGATGAGTTTGAATGGTCCCTTCCCACCCAAACCAGTCTGTGCTTCTATGATTCTCTGTTCATTTTCAGGGATGGTTCATGGGAACCAGAGACCCGAGGGGCTCCTGGGCACCTTTTTCTCCCAGTGCTGTTTCTGGCAGACACTATAGGGAGTGGCTATATGAAGATGGGGGGTCTGGTGGAGGTCTGAGCAGGGGTTACTCACTGCAGCCCCAGGGTTTTTTGCCTGCCCTCCTCGTGCCTGCTTCCCCCTGGCCCCTTTCCCAGGGAAGGAGACTGAAAAGGGCCAGTGCAGCAGGCTCTGGACAGGGAAACAAAGAGCCCCTTGTCCCAGGCAGACGGGGCAAAGTGCAGAGCTGGCTTCCCAGGCTTGTTCCTTTCTCCTTCTCTTTGTCCCACTCTATTTTTTTGTGACTTTCAGGGATTTTTTTTTATTATTTATTTTTATATAGTTTTGAAGTTTTTAAAGACTTTTATCCAAGAACAAAGTTCTGAGCTCGAAAATCATGTGGATCTGCCTGGCTCTTGCTTTGTTAGAGTGGGGGAGAAGAAGGTAAAAAGGGGATTACATTAAATTATTTCTTGGGATGGCTCATGTGTGAGCATTTGAGCATCTGAACTCTCCTGGAGGCACCAAGACAACCTGCATCAGCCACTCCGTGGGCACCATGCACTCACACAGGAAGAGCCATGGGACACTTTGCAGGAGAGCTGTCCCCTATGCGTGTGGTGGGGGGATGGCCCTGATGGAGACCCAGGCCAAGCTGCAATTCAGGAGAGATGGAGTTTAGCCTTGCCTTCGACACTGACTCTCTGGCTGGCCTCTGCCACATCACTTCATTTCCCTCTCGCCCTCCTCTCCCCCTCTCCAAGTGAGGATAATAATTTAAACATCTGTTAGGTGAGCTGGTGGAAAGATAATATGAGGAGGGTGTAAAATCACCACTAAGCTAGGGATGGGGAAGAGTGAGATGGCCTCCCACTAAGCAGCTCCTGTCCTTGGAAAGAGCTGGTCCAACACCTGACACCCCTAACTCTGCTACAAGTCAGGTATATAGATGACACATGGCTGTGTTTCTATACATTGAGGAGCTGGGCTCCCCCTGCACATTGCTGAGGCCATGACCGTGATACTTGAAGAGCCAACACATCCTCTTCACAACCCGTGAAGCACTAAATGCCAAAGCCACATGGTGCACTGTGGGCTGAGTGCAGTGGGGACAAGGGAGCAGCCAACATGGCCAAGGTTGCCCCCAGGTGATGTGAATCTCCCCAGACCAGTTAATGGCTACAGGGTTCACCTGAAAAGGGCTTATAAAAGGGCTGGGCTTGCTCAGGCTCTGGCCTAATGTCATTGGAGTTAGGAAGATGGTTTGTTGGGTGTCTATCCTCCTGCACAGGGAGCTGTGGTATTTCCAGGCTGTGTTCCCTGCTGCAGCTCTTGAGGGTTTGACTGGAAATGGAGATTTCTCCTCCTCCTTGTGGCTTGGTATCACAGCTGCTTTTAGAGTAACAGAGGAGTATCTTGATGGTGGTATCTTGTCAGAGAGGAAGGCTGGAGAAAGCATTTGCTGGATGCTGACTGGCAGTGGTGGTAAGTCTTGCTGGGGCTTGTTGGGTTGTCCATGTTGAGATGCCTGTGGTGACAGTGATGGAGCAGCTGTGTCCCTGTAGGGCAGACAGGCTCCAGAACCTACTTCAGCTTCTGGTCTGGATTTGCCCTAATGAGTGCAGAGGCTGCACACCCAGTGCAGATGTTGGAACTTTTTCCTAAGGCTTATGAGCTGCAGCTGCACATCCTTGTCAGCTAGGGCTTGGCATGTGCTCTGCTTCTGACCTGTAAACTGGTAATGCTCCAGCTGCAGTCCCTGGTAGAGGTTTCATCCCCTGGAGCTACTCTGTGGTTTGTAATTAGCTCAGTCCTGGGGAGCTGTGTGTGATGGTGCAGCGCAGGGCCCCGAGTGCTGCTCGTGTCTGGGATACGATCACAGGATGCAGGAGACAGGGTAGGACTCGGGGGCCTCCCTTGAGTCCACGCAACTGATTCTGCAACGTGGTCACATAGGAAAGGCTCAGCAGCGCTTCTCTCTGCTCCCATGGCTGCAGCTTTACGCAGCCCAGGAGCACTCAAGAAATCCTGCTCTTCCTTTCTACCCATTGACACGGGAACTTTTACCCCTGGGAAGCAGAAATGTAAAGGCTCAGGCTGATGCTGCCCAGCCATGCCATCTGCAGAGCCACCCCCGCGGGCCTGTGCAGGGCTGCATGGCACCCCAGTAAGAGCTGAAACCTCTATTTCCATGTCTGCTCCTCCATGGTGCTGCTCCTACGCAAACATATGGCGCTCCTGCTTTGGAAAGCTGAGCTGTGCATGCTGTAAGCTTGTGAGTTGGCTCCCTGGGCTGGGGGGAGAGGGGGCAGCTGGGACGAGCCTGTTCTGTGTTCTATTCCTTTAAGCCCAGCCCATCCCAAGTGAGAAGGGGCAGGATGGCTGTCAGGGCAAGACAGAGTGACATTTTCTTTTGTATTGCTTCCTGGCATCGTGCAAAGAGCTGGCAGCTTGGGTAAGGAGCAGAAAATAAAAGGCTTTTAGTCTAAACCAGCAGTTCCCAACCTTTCTGATGGGTAAATTCTTATGGAATTCTTCTGATCCTTTCTTATGGATCACCAGATTTCTGGAGTAACCTGCCCAGGTGCCCCTGTGCTAGCCTGGTTTCCCCAGAGCAAGTCAAACAGGCTGCAGATTGAGTTGTCATTCATCACCTCTGATTACCCTCCTCCCCATTTTGGTTGTTCCCAGCACTCTGACATGTGGTAACACCCTGGGCTGGCTGTAGACCATCCCCTGGCACTATATCGCCTGTGTGCTGTGAGAAATGCTGAACAAGTCTGCCTGCCAAGTTAGAGATGTTCCCAGACAGGGACCATGTGTTCAGCCATGTCCATGCTGTACCTGGCTCTCAACCACAGGCACAGATGTCCCCCATGAAGGGACAGGGAAGACAACCCCCTGGCACAGGCTTGCTGCCACAGCAGTGGGTACACAAGGGGTCTAAGGCTGGTGGGAAGGAATATGCTGCTATTTCCCTGAACAGCCCAGGGACCACTCCAAGGCTACACCTGATTCCTGTCCCTTGCTCCTCAACCTAGTAGAGACAAGCACTGGAGGCTTCAAGCCAGGCTGGGTGCAGATGTAGACCACTTCTTCACCCAAGAGCCTATATATAGATATGTCTCTAGCAGAGCTTGGTTGGTGCATGGAAACTCAGCAGGTAGTTCTCAGCGGATCATAGTCATCTATATTCCCACCCTCTGTACAGGGCTATTTCTTTTTCTCCCCAGCAGGCTTTCTGCTCTTTATGTAGATGGTATCTCAAACTCTTCCAAGGCAATTCATGACCCTGCAGAGCTGTTTGTTTATTCACAACAGATGGGGTTGGTGAGTGTTTCCCAAATTACTTTCTGAGCTGGGACTTCTTGTTTCATTTGGTACTCATGAGACCTCCAACAACAGCTGATTAGTCACAAAATGACTCTGATGTCCCAGGTGTTTTGTGAATGCTAGGAGGACTGTTTCCAGAACTGAAAATTCTCTATTATTCACTATTTGCCTGTTTGGAAAGTCATTGTGCATGTTCCTTACTGCCTTGCCTGCATTGCCCTAAGGACAGAAGTTAATGGGACAAATTCTGCTCTGCAACAGCCCCAAGGTGGGCAGGAGTGAGTGTGAGGACCAGCCTCACTGCCTGTTGGCAGAGGATTTAAACAGTCTGGGAGCTGGAGCCTTCCCAGCCTCTAGCCCTGGCTGTGAAATTACATGGGCAGGTCATGGTTTCTCGGGTCTGTAAGGTCTCTCCACAGCATCCCTTGGCTCTCGCTTGGGGATTTCTGGATGCTACTCAAGTACAAATGATATTTGTAAACTGTTCGGCAAATGCCTCTGGACAATAAAGGCACAGGAGAACCATGAATTTCACTAGCCAGGTAAACACATACTAGAGGTTTCCATTTGTATTATTTGCAAGAGAGACCAGGGTTGTGTCTGATGCTGCAGGACCAGCCAGTGCTGCTCAGCACAGCAGAGGAGGTGACTCCTTGCCCCTGACCTGCTGATCTCTATGCATAAAATCCTTTCCTCAGCAGCAAACTTCAACTATAAACTTGAAGAGGAGCATAGGCTTGGATCCAAATTCTCCTGAAGGTCAGCACTGCTCATCTCAACTAATTAGCATCTGAAGCAAACCTGAGGAATATGATGCTCTTGTTATCATGAGAAGTTGCCACGTCCTGCATCGAGCCCCTCAAGATGTTCACTGCGTGAAGACACTGAGGTTCAGTTATGCCTGGGGAATCCCAAAGGGAGACCTGAGCTCTGGGTGTTAGGTCCTGTCTCCTCTGCCTTGCTCAGCTCCTGCTCTGAGTATCCATCCCCCTGCAGCATCTCTGAGAATTCAACCAGTTTCTTTCTGCAGCTGCAGCCAAGCACTCCCCAAGAGCAACAAACTGAAATCAGTAGTGTTCTTTTTCCCTTCCTTTCTGTAGCTGTAGTTGGTTCACATGGCTTTGTCTTGCTGTGGAGCTGGGGGTGTGGGAAGGGAGGAGGAGGGGAAGGTAAGCCTGGGAGCAGTCCTGGCAGAGCTCTGGTTCTCATATTCACTGACCTTCCATGCTGGGCAGTGGCTTGAATTTCCCATGCATGGCATTGGCCGCTACCTCGTGAAGCTGGCCGTAGTGAGCTGTGCCAAAGAATCACATCAGGCTGACATCCAACACCAGCTGAAGGAGGGAAAAGACCATCGTGCATCCATTTCCCAGGCAGCCAAGAGGCTGTCCTTCCCCCAAAAGCACAAAGCACAGGGCTTGGCTTGCCCACTGCTGCACACCCCTGGTGTGATGATCCCCACCTGAGCCTCTCCTATCAGATCCCCCAAACCTCCTGAAGGAGGGAAAGAGGCAGTTTGAGGGAACACCCCATTACAAATGATGCTCTGAGTAGCTTTTGCCTTTCAAATACCTGGCTGCAATAACTGCACCCCGGGCATCTAAGCATCTAAACCTACATGAAATGAATCCTACCAGTGCTAACTTAAAAAGGTATCTAAGACAGCTTGGCCCCACAGAGCAACCAATATTAAATTGGTCAGTGACATCAGGTGATCCTGAGTTTTCCTAGATATTCTGGGTATCTCTGCATCTCTTGGAGCAGTGTCTTTTGCTCAGCTGGGAGCAGCCTGGAAGGTCTCACTGGGGACGGTGGGATGGGGCTGGTGCTTGAATGGCGAGAAGCCTTTGCCTCTCAAGCAGCTCTGGGCTGTGCTATCAATGCTGAAAGCATTTCCCTTCTCACTGCTTCATCCCACGTGGACTGTGGGGGAAGCAGAGCTCTTGGAAAGCATCTCGATGTGTGTGGGAGCAGGCAAGGGCTGCTCGTGCTTTCATCACAAAGCAAATGGGGACCAGATCTTCCTGATGCAGTAGCTCTGCTCTGGCTGTCAGACTGGCATTGTTTTTTCTTGTGAACACCCCAATATTTCCTTTCCCTCCTATATTCCTGCTCATTCTCCACTCCCCCTCTTGCCTGGAGATGCTGGAGGAGGAGTCAGCAAATGTCTTCCTGCTCAATAATTACAGGTGCAGGGAGCAGCAAGGAAGGTTTTCCCAGCTGCATGTCCCCAGACTCAGAGGATTTGCTGTTGAGCAGGTGTAGAGTTCAGAGCTCCATCCCCTTGTGCCAGTGAGGAGGTCGCTGTGTCTACACTGTGGACACTGGGCAGGTGGGGACAAGCCTGGACCACGCACCTACAGATACCTCTGCTCTTCCTAACCTCCTGCTTCTGGGCTGAGACATTATTGTGGATTTTTCTGGCTGCTCTTCTCTGTGCAGGGCAAGACAAGCAAACACAATAAGATTTAGAGCCTTTGACGGGATCAAATCGTGAACTGCTATCAGTTTATTAGGATGATTCAGTGCCCTGCGCAGGCTGCAGCTCCCAGCAAAGCCCTCTCCACCAGCTGCTCCTGAGCTGCTGAAGCCAGCCAGATACAGCAGCTCCTGCTTAATCATGTTTCCCTTCAATTATGGCTCTGGATGGTCAAAGTCTGGAAAGTATTTTGTGTCCCTGCAAGGAGGTTGGGGCTGAGCTGCAGCCCCTTGGCAGCTATGTGGGCAGGAAGCACTGGACCACACCTGAGTAAAAAGAATGGGCCAAAGCGAGGTCAAAGCTGCTGGTGAGATGGAGGGAGGGATTGATCACCACCTCAGTGTAACCTGGCTGATGAGATGGTGATGAAGATGCAACCTGCGTTGATCTGTTGCTCTGGGGGAAGGCAGCACCATGTTGAAGAGCTGGGAGGAGAAGAAAGGGGTGGAGGGGGAGTGAAGGAATAACTATCTGGTGATTGGAGAAAGAGGGAGGCATCGCATCTGCTTGCACCCTGTCATGTGTGCTGCTGCTGGTGTTATGGCTGAATTTGGCCCGTTAGGCAGGTGATGGATATCCCTTGCCATGGTGCAGGCTGAGAGCGACAAGGAAAGCCTTGCAGCGACTGTTTTTTTAACTCCCTTTCCCCAGATGGCAGATGATGGAAGAGCCTCCTGGACGCTGCAGCAGGAGCATAAACCAGAGAGAGCCTCATTTATAACCACAACCCGCTCAAAAGGCATTGCAATGCATCCCTATTCCCACCACGGTGACAACCTCCTCCCTTTGCTTTCTTCCCCCACCCTGTGCCCCAGCTGTGATGCTCCATCTCCAAAGCCCAGCTGGGAGGTTTTCAGGGACACTCCAGTGCCCCTCCAGCCCTGAGTTTTCTCCTGGCAGTTCACAAAACGCTCCCACATTGATTGTTGCCTTTCATCTCTTTGTTCAAAGCCTGGTGCCTTTCGCACAACAGGTCTTTCATCAGCACGCTGTATTTTATTTATTCCTCTTGGCAGGTGTATCAATGGCCGAGTTCCTCCATTCTTGGTCCTCACACAAAATTAGATAAAACGACATTAAAAATGAATCTGTTCCAGGCTTTTCCACTACAAGGAAAACTTAGTGCTAATGGGTTGTTTTTTTCCTCCAAGGCAGGCCCCAAGTAAGAGTTTCTCATCCTCTGAAAAGATGTTGCAAGATGCTTCTGATGCCCTGAAGGGCATAAGCCCTGTGGCTTCTGCTCACCCCAGTCCCATGGCAGAACCTGGTCCCTTTTGCTTGCAGCCCAGGGCAGCTGGAAGAGCATCCCCTTCAAAAAGGAAGGAACAACTTTTCGGGGTTTGTTTTGGGATATGCCACAGAGTATTTCTGTGGAGATAAGAGCTGATGTGTGGAGTGCGGGGGGGACGGGGATTAGCAACTGTTATTTTTAAGCACTAGGTTAAGAGGATCTCTGTGGCGACGTAAGAAGCTCTGGGTTAGCATCACGTGCTGGCAACTGCCTTGGGATGAAAGCCAAGAGAGTACCCATCTCCTCCTGTTCCCTGTCCAGCCCTGGCAGCCAGCGAGAGGTGGAGGATGCCCTGCAGACCTGACCTTTCCTGTGCCCTGCAGCCCCTGCCCTGCTCTCTGCAACACCTCATCCCCATTTAACAAGTTATCTCCAGAAAGGACTACGACAAGGTTTGAGCACACTGATTTTTGGCTAAATCAAGCAACAGGCTGGCAGATGGGCTGTGCTGGAGGGGATTGGGAGGGTGGGAGCAGCCCCTGCTCTGCTGCCTGGCTCCCAAAGAGCCGCTGCATCACTGCTGTGGGGCAAAGGTACCATTTTCCTCCTGCTCTGTGGGTACAGAGCTTTGTTCAGCTCCATCTCCCCTGGTCCTGTCCTCTGCATACTAGCAAGGAAAAAAAGGTTTTGAATTCTCTGTTTTCACAAGGAGTTTTGTACCAGAGGCATTGCATCCTTCTGGGCACCTCCTGTATCTGCCCCATGCAAAGGTTATTATGAGGCAGCTACATCAGCGAAACAGTCTTTGAGCAGGTGCCCGCATGTTTCAGTCAGCTTTTGGAGGTGCAAGCATGGATCTTCCCTGTGGGACACCTGGAAGAAGAGAAGCTGGTGGCTTGGGGGGGTTGAGAAGCAGGTCTCCTGCCTTTATCCAGCCCAAACATCCCCCAGGGATACTCCTGCCCGGAGCAGGCAAGAAACACTATCACCACTTCTTTCTGGACAAGTTTTTCTTTGGTATCTGCCTCTAACAGGACCTCTGGGAATTTGGCTGTGGTAGCCCCAGAGCCGAGTGTTCCCAGGAATTGTGCCAGCCCATGGGACCCTCTGTGATCATGAAAACATCCCTGCCACAGGGATCTGGGAGCAAAGCTCACCCTTGGTGCACAACTGAGCATCTCCAGCAGCCCCCTGAGCCCTGGCAGGCTGGGCAGCACCCAGTGCTGTGTGATCTTGGTCACCCAGTGTGCCAGAGAGCTGCAGGTGGCCCTTGTCCCCACATCACCCCCCAGCTCCCTGCTAAAGGCCACATCTGATCCCTCAGCAGCCCGTGTGGCCGACTGCCCTCTGACCTGTGTCCAGCAGTCCTCAGGTTTCCCTCAAGGCAGGCAGCACCAGGAGGTTTCCTGATACACCTGAGCTTTGAAACAAGTCCCCAGTGCTGGGGGAGCACCCACATGCACAACCCACCACCCCAGGTATTTCATGGAGGAGGAGAAGGGTCTGCTCCCATGGGAGCCCTGTGGAGCCCCCAGGTCCAGGCTGAAGTGATTTCCCCTGGGTACGGTGAGACCCTGGGCAACCTTGGTCTCTCCACAGAGGGTTTGCATCTAGAGGTGGGGTCAGTCCCTTAAGGGAGCCAGGCTCCTGGTCCCCTGGCAGTGGGAAAACGGTGAAGTTAGACCCAGCGAAAGGCACCGAGGGCTCCCGAGGATGCTCCGAATCCCTTCGGGATGCAGAGAAGCAGGTAGCCTTCTCCCAGAAGAGCAGCCCGCACCTGCCCTGGGCTTTGGGGCACTCGGCAGCTTTCGAAGATCCCTTCGGGCTCCATCCCCACCGGAGACGAGCCCCGGGCAGGGGCTGGGGCTGTCCTGGACCTCCGCAAGCACCCGAGGGGGTGTGGGTCGGGGACCGAACCGACGGCTTTACCTTACCTGGCGTAACGCGTCTTCTGGAAATCCAGGAGCCGGGACAGGAACATCGCGGCGGTGCCATGGGGGGGGGGGATGTCCCGGGGGGGACGGCGGCTGCTCGGCCCCGGGGCGGGGAGAGAAAGTCCCGCCGGGGGGAACCTCAGCAACTCCGCGGGCTCCGGCGGGGCGAGGAGGAGAAGGGGCGGCCAGTCCAGCCCAGTTCAGCCCAGCCCCGGCCCCCTCCCCCCCCCCCCGGCTGCTCGGGCAAGCGCACCCGGGGAAACAAAGGGGACCTCCGGG
>WTSP01007269.1:0-11327 GCA_025331215.1 Actenoides lindsayi | reverse complement strand
TGCAGGGGAGGTTGGCCGGGGCTCTGAGCACCCTGCTCTAGTTGCAGATGGCCCTGCTCCCTGCAGGGGGTGTGGACTCGATGAGCTTGAAAGGTGCCTTCCCACTCAAACCATTCCATGATTCCAAGGGTAGCTGAGACCCACGGAGGAGGGGACTGTCCCCTGCACCATGGGCAGTGCCCTGAGCACTCCTGCACGGCTCAGAATGTGATGACCCGTGGCATCCGCGGTGCCCCGGCGTGAACAGACAGTGTGCTCAGCTTTGAGAGCATCCCCTCTCCAGCCCAGCAGCACATGCGTGGCGTGAGCTTGACGCGAGCTTGATGCGAGCTTGATGCGAGCTTGGCACCTGGTCCCAGCAGCACCTTGGTGCATCCGGACACCTCACGTGTGGTGGCAGAGCCGTCCCCACTGCCAAGGACGGTGCTTTCCCAGTGGCTGGACACTGGGATATTAACGTAATTAATCCACCTGGGCATTTGCATCCGCACTGCCCCGGCTGACGAAGGGAGCGGAGCTGAAGCGTCACTCGCTCTCCTCCCTTCTAAAAGCTCCGCTCCCGACCACTTCATCCCAGGATATCAGCTCCAAACTGGGCATAGCATGCTGGGGGGGGGGGTCACCTCGGCTGTATCTCAGCGGCAGGGCTGCTACTGGTGGAGGGGAAATGCTGACCCGAGGAAAATCCCCGGAGCTCTATTGCTCAGGATGGTTCCTCTTGTGTCATTTCTCATCACAGAGGCGAGAGGTGTTGCTGGCACAGATCAGATGGGACCTGCCCCGGCGTTTGTCTCTGTGGAGGTGGCTCATGGGCTGGCACAGCATGGAGGGGGACCCTGGCCTCCGTTGCCTGTGAGCTGGGCCCCTGGAGCCTGGGGTTTAATTGGCCGTATCATTATCTCAGCTCGAGTACTTAGGGGTGTTATTGATGGCTGTAAGAGCATCCAGTCGGGTTCAGGCTGCGTTGTGTCGCCGTGACCCTGCATCCTTGGGTGGGCACCCAGCCTGTAGGGTGTCATGAGCTGGAGGATGCCGCGAGCAGCCCAGGAGGGTCCCAGCCAGAGCCGAGTCTCCGTTTCGGTGTCAAAGGCGTCAGCGTCCCGGCAGGGCTCGGCACCCGCCTCTGGATGTGTCCCCATGGCTGGGATCTGGGCACAAACCTTTTGTCCCATCCCAAAGTCTCTGTGACATCCAGCAGAAGGAAGGGGGGGCAGTCCCTGTGGAGAAGGATGCTCTGGGGGCTTTCAGCGGTAGCATGTGGGGTCTGGCAGTCGCTGGTCCTGTGGGGAAGGCACATGATGGGTGCTGCAGTGGGGCCCTGCACCCCATAGCAGTGATGCTCTGGGATGTGAGGGCAGCAGTGGGTCGGGGACACCCCCAGACCCCATCCTGGGTCGGGGGGGCACATGTGTTGCCTTTGCTTATTTGTAAGGAGCATCCATGCTGGGCACTTACAGCGAGACCAAATCTGACATCCTTTGGGTAGATTTAGCCCAAAAGCTCCTGGGGCTTTGATTGGGCTGTGCTGGAGCAGCCTCGGATCACCCCAAATCCCCTGGCATGGCCGTGGTGGCACAAGGCCCCCTTCGTCCCGTGCTGCTGCCGTCTCAACCAGGGACTTGCTGAGTGGAAGAGCTGCTCTGCATCCCATTCGGAGCAGAGGCTGCCAGTTGTTTGATTTTTTTCCATCACCGTTATTGTTTTTTACCTTTGGATGCCTGCCACGTGTCCGTGCCGTACAGTAGCACGCTTGGCTCCGTCCCACTTCCATGTTTGTCTAACTTTTTGACCCTGGAGAATTCAAATCTATTTTCTTTCCTCTTCTTTTCTCAAAAAAAAAACCCAAGAAAAAAAAAAAAACCAAGAAAAAAACCCCCAAACCTATATTAACCTGGCTCAATAGGAGGCATTTTCTTGAACTTATTAAAAAATCCAGACTTGTAAATTAATTTGTTCATGTTGTACAATGGCAGTGCAGATGGACTCATTAGCATGCACACAACAAATAATTATAGATGAATTTTTAGCTGGCCTGCTTAATGGGCTTGCTGGGTTAATTATGTCAATGTATAATTACATCAGCCCTGGGAGACATAATGGCACACCCTGCTGAGCAGACACTAGCTAATGATGGTGTAATGCTGACAGAGGGAAGACGGACGGCTCGGAATGCACCTGCTTACCTCGGCACAAACCTCCATTGTCTGCGCCCAAACTGGCCCGTGCTGGTGGCACTGGGGCCACTGGGGCTGTAGGTGCCACCGGCTCACGGCACCGGGGCCGCCAGGGCTGTGGGTGGCACCCACGTAGCACCAGGGCTGTGGTGCTGCCGGCTCTCTCCAGGAGGCGATGGCCCCCCATGGAACCCCGGGGCTGCCGATGGGAAGTGTGGGACTGAGGAGTGTCCCAGTAGCACGGGTGGGCACCCGCTTGGGTTTGAAGTGGGGTGCGGAGGGCGGTTGTTGCGGGGTGGGTAGGGAGGAGGGTGGGTGGCGGGTGCCCGGGGGTGGTGGGAGAGGTTTGGTGGTCGGCATCCCTCCCACTCAGCACCGTGTCCCACAGACCCTGCTCCTGTGCTGGAGGCTGCTCGGAGCCTGGAGGACCGGCTGCAGCAGCTCCAGCGCCTCGAGCCCGAACCGCCCCCGCTGAAGGACCTCGGCCGCCCCTGGAAGAAGCACCCGGAGCTCCTCAGCACCAAAGGTACCCCTTGGCACCAGCCCTCCCATCAGACGAAGGTGGCAGTGGAGCTCCCCGGCTGGGTCGCCCCACACGCCTTCCAACGTCCCCAGGATGCTAAAGGTCTGGGGACCAGGACCCGCGGTCCCCAGCGGGCACGGCTGGTGTCCCCAGCGCGCCCGTGTGCACTGTGTCCCCCCGCAGAGCGCAGAGAGGGGACGTCACCGGCGGCCGGGCTCGTGGCAGCGGCCGAACCTCCGCTCCCCGGCATCGACGGCAAAGCGCCGTGCGCCGAAACCTCGCTGCAGAGAAATGAGGCAGAAAAGCAAAAGTACGTCAGCGCCGGGGACCGGGGGCGTTTGGGGCTGCGGCGGGAACGCGTGGCTCTGTCCTCGCTCCCGCGCCGCGGTGTCCGTCTGTCCTTCCCTCTCCTTCCCTTCGCGCCTCCTTGGCCGTCCCAGTCGAGAGCGAACGTATCCCGTCCAGAAACCCGATACGCAGCCCCGGCTGCTCCGAGCGTCCGTCTGCCCATCCATCCCTGATGGCAGGAGGGTTTAGGCTGACGGCGGGCATGGGCAGAGCCAGGCAGGTCCCTCCTGCCGGGCCCTTGCACCGTCTCCCCGGCACGTGGCTTTGCTCGGGCAAGCGGGTTAAACCCAGGTCGGTGGCTGCACCTCATTAAACGGCCTCTTAATTTGGAGGCTCCCGCCTTTCTCGGCGCCTTCATTGTTATTCCTTAACGCGCTGCACCGGGAAACAAATGAGGAATCTTTAAACCCTAAATTGCAGATCTCTGCGAGTAAGTTCCTGGCAAGTGCGGGCTATAAATAATGCAGAATAACTTTTCCCTGATTGCTTCCCCCCTCCTCCAATTAATTACCGGCAGGGGTGGGCTGCACCCCCCTCCCCTTCCCCCCCCATCGGAGGGGGTTCAGCCCCAGGGATCAGGACCGTTGTCAGCCCAAAGCGAATTTTTTTACACCTTAACATCAGGGGTAATGTGACTTGAACACGTCCTGGTATCCACCCCAACATCACCAAGTGATGGGGTAGAGGAGGGGGCGCGGCGAGGGGGTCCAGGGGGGCTGCGGGGTCGGCACGGCCGCGGTGCCGCTGGCACGGCTCTGATGCCCGTCTCTCGCAGGGGGCTGCAGGAAGCACAGGTCACTTTGGCCTCTCGGCTGGGGGAGGCAGAGGAGAAGATCAAAGTGCTCCACGCAGGTAGGGGAACCAGGGCAGGGAACGCTGGCTGTGGTGGGGGCCAAACCCTCACCCTGCTGCTCACCCTCCTCTTCTTCCCAGCGCTGAAGGCCACCCAGACGGAGCTGCTGGAGCTGCGGTGTAAATACGACGAGGAAGCTGCATCCAAGTAAGTCGCTGCTGATGCCCGGTCGTGCCTGGGGGCTGTTGGTGTGCCCGAGGCTGAACCCAGCAGCCTGTGGCAGTGCCAGGATGTCCCCATGGTGCTGCTAAGTGGCTTGAGGAGCTGAGGTACTTTAAGCGACCTCAGAAGCATCCTGAGTTGTGGGGGCTCTCTCTCTCTAAGCCATCTGCCTGTGCCCTCGGCCGTGGCAGGAGCCCTTGCTGGCCGTGGAGGGCTGTGTCCGTGTCTCCGTGCCGGCTCACACCTCTCGCTTTCTCGTCACAGGGCAGACGAAGTAGCCATGATCATGACGAACCTTGAAAAAGCCAACCAGGTGAGCTGGGAGGTGACACTCCAGCCAGCTCAGGGCACATACCCTGCTCCTCTTCCACCGTGCTCAGCCGTGGCCCCCCGGGGCTGATGGGGTTCACCCTGCAGAGCTTGGGCGCTGCACCCACTGGCAGCACCCTGAGCATCCACCTGGCCTGGATGTCTGTCCCCAAAACATGGTACGGGATGACTGGGCTCCAGGACTGGGAAGCCCTACAAGGAGGAGCTGCAGTGACACCTCCAAACCATCCCAGTGGGACCCCCCCTGCCCCATGCTGAGGGTCACTGGTGTGTTTGGGCTTCTGCCAGGTTCTATTTTGGCCGCTGGAGCTGCTGTTTGTCACCTCCAGCCTCTCCCGGGTGTTTCAGGGCATGACCCACGCCAGCCTGGCATTGGTTTCTGGTGTCATTACTTCTAGTCTTACCCACTTCTGTTCGTTAGGTTTATTTAATTCTGAAAACACAGGCACGAATAAATGTGTGTGGATAATAAGTCTTAAAGAGCAATTTCCCTGTAAATACGGCCTTTTGGGTGGAAAAGGGCAATATCCTGGAGATGGTGCCCAGGGACCAGCACTGGGAACCTTGTTAGGATGCGGGGAGCCAAAATACATTGAGGGTGGCTTACGGTGATGGTGGTGGGAGCAGGATGCTCAGGAGAGGCACCAGGCAGTGCAGATCCTGGGGCTCTGCTCTGCCCCATGAGGGGTGGGACGAGCTGCGAGTGCTCGGCCTGACGCGCTTTCCGCTCTCTTGCAGCGAGCGGAGGCGGCGCAGAGGGAAGTGGAGAGCTTGCGGGAGCAGCTGGCAGCCGTCAATAGCTCCCTTCGCCTGGCCTGCTGCTCCCCGCCGGGCGCTGCTGGGGTGAGAGCCCATGGTGGCCAGCAGCACTCCATCATGGCCAGCAGCACCCCATCATGGCCAGCAGCACCTCATCATGGCCAGCAGCACCCTGTCACAGCTGGTGGCACCCCATCATGACCCGGAGCACCCCGTCATGGCTGGGAGCATCTGTCACAGCCAAGAGCAAGCCCATTGCACTTAGGAGCACCCCATAACAGCCAGGAGCACCCTTAGCCTGTTCAGGAGCATCCTGTTGCAGTCAGGAGCACCCTTCTGTATTCAGGAGAACCCAGCATGTTTGGGAATGAGCCCGAAATGCCCATAACAGAGGTGTTTTTCCACCGTGGGGTTGTAGCATTGGCCATGTCCCACCTGCAGCCCCAGCCTCCTATGGGGAGGGGAACTATGGACCCCATAGCACCAGGCAGATGTACCTGGGAGACCAGTAAGGGCAGAAGAAAGGTCCGTCCATAGCTGCATCACCTGGGGGTCCCCATCCTGCAGGACTGAGTCCTGGACCTCACCTCCTCCCCATGGGGACACATCTGATGGGGAGGGTGGCCCCTGTCCCCGCGTTGGGTGGCCGGGGTCTGATGGTGTCCCCTCTCCCGGCAGGACAAAGTGAACTATTCCATGTGCTCAGGGTCGAGGCTGGAGGCGGCTCTGGCTGCCAAGGACCGGGAGATCCTGCGGCTCCTGAAGGACGTCCAGCACCTCCAGAGCTCGCTGCAGGAGCTGGAGGAGTCCTCTGCCAACCAGATCGCCGAGCTGGAGGGGCAGCTGGCCGCCAAGAACGAAGCCATCGAGGTGCAGACCCGTGGGGGGCTGGGGGCTGGCCAGGGCGTGGGGGGTGTGCAGACCCGGCCGTGCCGAGTGTGCAGCGGGAGCTGGCTGCAAGGACCTCCCCCCAACTCTGCTCCACAGAAGCTGGAGGAGAAGCTGCAGGCACAGGCGGACTACGAGGAGATCAAAACGGAGCTGAGGTATGGCTCGACCGGTGTCCGTGCCTGCTACCTGCCCGTCCCCTGGCCGGCCGGGTGCCACCGGCACCCAGGGCACCCTCGATGGCAGGGACAAGCCACGTCCTCCAAGTCACGCCCCCTTGTCTCCCTCCCAGCATCCTGAAGGCGATGAAGGTGGCCTCTGCCAGCTGCAGCCTACCCCAGGTAAGTGCCGTGGTGCGTGCCGATGCACCGGCCGGGCCAACCCTGCCACCGGTGCCCCCGACGCCCTTTCCCATCTCGGCTTGGCTCCTTGCAGAGCATCTCGAAGGCGGAGGAGTCCCTGCTGCTGGGGAAGGAGGCTTTCTACCCCTCCCAGAAGTACCTGCTGGAGAAGCCCAGCCTTCTGGCCAGCACTGGTAGGGTCACCGGGTCCCACGGCATCCCCTGTCCCGCCAGGAGCATCCCTGGGGATGTGGGTGGCAGGGCCGGATCCTGCCCTGCTGTGGGAAGGAGTCCGGAGCCAGCAGCAAGGTGGGGGGGAGGACAGGGAGTGGGATGCCAGCTGGGGAAACTGAGGCAGGAGATGTGCCAGGCCGGGGGGGCTCTAGCGCGTCTCCCTCTCTCTCGTTCATCTCTAGAGGAGGATCACTCCGAAGACGAGTCGGGGAAGGATTCACTGGGGATGGAGCAGCCGTACCCATCCCCCCAGCACACCCCGGCGGATGAACCCACCTCCCCCGCTCCCCTCCCACCTCCGCCCGGCCCTGGCTTGGCCCCTGACGGTCCCCGGACTTTCTCGTTGTCCCCCTTCCCAGGGGGCGAGCGGCTTTCGGGGGATCCCAAGACCCCCCATCTCCCACCGCCCGCCTACAAGAGCGAGAGCACTGGGGGAGGGCCACCCTTCCCCTCCACCTTCTTTGGGGCCAAAAGCGTCACCGTGCCCCCTGGCACCGCTCCGGCCGCCAGCGCCGCCAGCCCACCCGGCGAGCTGTCCGAGGGCAGCGCTGGCAGCTCTGCCGAGGAGGAGCAGCTGGACACGGCCGAAATCGCCTTCCAGGTGAAGGAGCAGCTGCTGAAGCACAACATCGGGCAGCGGGTCTTCGGGCACTACGTGCTTGGGCTGTCACAGGGCTCCGTCAGCGAGATCCTGGCCCGGCCCAAGCCCTGGCGCAAGCTGACGGTGAAGGGCAAGGAGCCGTTCATCAAGATGAAGCAGTTCCTCTCCGACGAGCAGAACGTGCTGGCCCTGAGGACTATCCAGGTGCGCCAGAGAGGTGAGTGGTTGGGCTGGTCCCGGCCGACGGGTCCCGCCCTGGACGCTGCGAGCGGTGCCGTGGGATCCCCCCCTCCCCGGTTCACCCCAGCAGCACCCAGAGGTTCCCCCGTGCCGCGGCAGGGATGCCCGCCAGGCCTGACGTGCTGGCAAGATGGGCAGGGACGCCAGCGAGTCACCAGTGGCACTCGGGGATTGTCCCTGGTGTGGGGTTGGGATGGAGCCGGTCACCGGGTGGGATGGAGCCCTGGCAAATGGTAGCAATTAACAACACCCCGTCGTTGCGGGAGCTGCGTCCCCAGACGTGCTTTGCTCATTTATTCTGACAAATGCCATGTAATTGTTCATCAGGCTGTTTCGTGGCGTATGAATCAACGTGCTCGCGAATGTTTCGTTAAAATAATGAAAATAGTGCTGTGGGACCTCGGCCTGGGGTTGGCACCGCCATGAGATGGTAAAGCCCAGCTCCGGGAATGGTGGCTTCTGGCCCCGTCTCAGCGGTGGCAGCACTCGGGTCCCCATGGTGACACGGGGACAGGTCCGTGGGCCACGCATCTGCTGGCATTTCAACCCCGAGGACTCCGATGTATCCCTTGGAGCTGATCCAGCACTAACCCTTTGCCTGTGCAGCCAGGAGGGCGCAGTGCCAGGGACAGAGGGACATGGTCCCCATGCCTGTGTCTCCGCTCAGCACCCTGCGTGCCAGTGAGGAGCGGGTGTCCTTGGATGGGGCGAGCAAGGTGGCTGGGAGATGCCACGCTGGAGGCGAGACCTGGCAGCCCTGGCTACCGGGGCTCCCCGTGCTCCGGCTAGCGACTAATCAGGAGTGACATTTGTCTTAAAAGCAGCATCCCTAAAAATAACTGAACATGAGGAGCAGTAAATACTTCCTGACATACAAGCGGAGCTTGTAAAACCAGCGCCGGTGACAAAATTGTTTTCCTGCCTCTTTGATCAGGTAGCATCACGCCGCGGATCAGGACTCCGGAGACCGGCTCTGACGATGCCATCAAAAGCATCTTGGAGCAGGCGAAGAAGGAGATCGAGTCGCAGAAGGGAGGTAGGTGCTGGCATGTGGGTGGCCCCGAGGAGAGGTCCCGGGTGCCAACGGCTGAGCCAGAACGGGCTTCGTGCGGCATTTCTCCCGCTGACACCCGTAGAGATCCGGGGCGCGGTGGGAAGAAGCGCTGCTAAATGGTGTCAGGCAGAGAAGGCTCCTCAAGCAGCGGTGTTTGTACCTGGGCTTGCAGAAACTTTGGATCTACTCTTTCCTCCTCCCCTGCCCCAAAGCAGATGATTAAATGGGGAGGTAAGATCCATCTGGCCCAAGGAATCATTAGAGCAGCTGCGCTCGCAGTCAATTACAAGAAATGAAATACATTAAAACAGGTAGTCTGCTGAGAAGGCAGAATCCCGGAGAATTAAATTAGACAGGAACAGTGGAAAAACAGACAGGGAAAACAAACGTGTTTGTCTATTGCCGTCGTTGGTAATGGGATTTATTTCGCGGTCGTCAAAAACGCAGCTCGCTTTGAGTCCGGGGGTGTCACAGCTTTGGCTCGGTGGCTGCCGCTGCTCCTTCGGATCTGCACCCGTCCTCCTGACCAGTCTGCGACAAAAATCCCTTTTCTCCCGCGTTTCGGCGTCGGCAAACCGGCGTGCGCTGCGCCTCGGGGCTGCCCTCGCCCCTTTTTCTTTGCAGGGGAACCCAAAACGCCGTCGGCATCGCAGGCGGTGGCCAACGGGGCGAGCGGCAGCAGCTCCGAGGATGCCATCAAGAGCATCCTGGAGCAGGCACGGCGGGAGATGCAGGCGCAGCAGCAAGCGCTGCTGGAGATGGAGTCGGGGAGCAGCGGGCGCCCCGGGGACACGCCGCCCGCCGAGCGCTCCACGCTGGCCACCGTCAACCAGAACATCGTCCCGACCTACGTCAAGCAAGAGGAGGGGAGCGGGACCAGTCCCGGCCCCCCGCAGACGCCTTTGGCCGTCCTCTCGCCCGCCGCCTTCGTCCAGAGCATCATCCGGAAGGTGAAGTCGGAGATCGGCGATGCCGGCTCCTACTTCGACCAGCACTGGGCGTCGGAGCGGAGCTTGCTCAGCCGACCTTACACCTCCGTCTCGCCTTCACTCTCCTCCTCCTCCTCGAGCTACTCCAGCATGGCTAATGGCCGGGGCTGGCCGCGGGGTGAGCCCGGCGAGCCCGGCGCTAACGAGGACGAGCTGCTGCCGGGGGATGATGAGCCCCACCGGCTGACGGAGATGAAGGCGGAGGGAGCCGGGGCGGAGCCGGCGGCCGGTGGTCGCCTCTCCTACTACCCCGCCTACGTGCCACGGACCCTGAAGCCCACCGTGCCGCCGCTGACACCAGAGCAGTACGAGATGTACATGTACAGGGAGGTGGACACGCTGGAGCTGACCCGGCAGGTTAAGGAGAAGTTGGCCAAGAATGGCATCTGCCAGAGGATCTTTGGAGAGAAGGTATCAGCCTGAAGAAGGGAGGTCTGGTGACCCCTCTGCTCTGCAACCCAGAGCCTAGGGCTCCTTGGTGGCCTCCGCCAGCTCCTTCCAGGGAGCTCTCCCCGGTGGGTTTCCCCTTGGAGGATGCTGAGTCCTCAGGGTCTGACCCACCCCAAGCGGTCTCCCGGTGGCCACCACCAACGGGTTGGTGGCAATTCCCACCAGGAACGCCCTTGTCCCCTGTGCAGAGCACTGCAGGGACCATCCTTCCTGCCACCTGGGTATCCCAGGGAGATCCACCACGGTCCCAACACCCACAGCTGGGTCCAAGGGGTCTGGACATGGGGTCGTGAGCATGGCAGGGGGTGGCAACCAGCTTCCCTTCCATCGACGTGGGGAGGGAAGGCAGGCAGCAGCCCGTTGCTGGGGAGACTGTGCCCAAACCCCGGCACATGACACCTCCGTGGTGGTACCTAGGTTCTGGGGCTGTCCCAGGGCAGCGTGAGCGACATGTTGTCACGACCCAAGCCGTGGAGCAAGCTGACGCAGAAGGGTCGGGAGCCCTTCATCCGCATGCAGCTCTGGCTGACCGACCAGCTGGGCCAAGGCATCAGCCAGCAGCCCACACCTTCCCAGGGTAAGTGCCACCAAGGGGTAAGTGCCACCAAGGGGTAAGTGCCACCGCCATCGTCCCCGTGGTCCCCAAGTGCTGTCAGTGACGCCGGTGCTCCTTTGTCCATCCCCCACATCCCAGCACAGGGTGAGTTTGTCCCGCTCTCACCCCAGGACCCCCACCAGCACCCCGCTCCTGGGAAGCCCCTTTCATCCCCCTCTCCTGATTGTCAACTCCCTTAATGAGCCCTCGAGACAATTTTGGGCTGTTGTACAGATCCCCGAATGTTATTTTGTCAGAAACGTGTTTTGAAAGTCATCTGGCTTAAAAAAAAAAAAAAAAAAAAAGGAAAACCACAACAAAAATCTTTGGCTTTGTGCCTGGCGTAAAGTAGGAACTGAGGGGTTGTTTTTTAATTAGTGGTGTTTTCTCTCTTTAATTATTCCACTGGCACCATCTGCTTTGCCGTGGCCACCGGAGAGGCTTGGCCAGAGTGTCCCCCCCCCTCCAGAGGCCACGGACACAGCCATCCCCAAAATAACCTCCCCGCTCCCGCCGGGTCCCCGCTGCTGGGGAGGAGAAAGGAGCGGGGGGGGGGCGGGATCCAAACCGGACGCTGCCTGACGTCACTTCCGGTAACAGCCGCCGGCAGGACCAGGCGCGCGAGGCGAGGCGGGGCTTGACGGGGGCGGGGCTTTGCGGGGGCGGGGCCAGGGGGTCTTAAAGGGGCCGCGGCCCAGGAAAGGCGCGGTGCTGCCGCCTGCGGGAGGAGGCGGGAAGGGCCCGCTTGGGCAGCGCCCCTGGGGGCAGGGCAGACCCTGAAGGGTG
>WTSP01007267.1:0-57496 GCA_025331215.1 Actenoides lindsayi | reverse complement strand
CTCGGGTCCCTGCGACGCGGGGGAGCGCGGCCCCGGTCCGGCGGGGCAGGCGACCGGCGGAGTCCGGCCTGGCCTGGCGAGAGCTCGCTCCGCCTCGCCGCCTCTTCCCATCGGGTCCGCCCCGGGCCGCCGGCGTCTTCTCCCCGCAGCCGGCTCCCGGCGGCCCGGGATGGGAACCGGCGGGCGATGCCCCAGCCTCCCGGGCCTCGCTCCCGGCAGCGGCCTTCCCCGGGTCGCGCCGCGTTCGCTCCGCCAGGTCCGGGGTGGGGAGCGCGGCCCCGGGCCGGCCGAGCCCTGGCCGCCTCCTCGGGGCCGAGTGCGGGCAGCGGAGCGGCGGGGCCGAACTGCGGGACCCCCGGGCGGGATTCGTGCTGGGCCCGCGGGCAGGGACCCCTCGCTCTGGGAGCGCCCGGGAAGTGCCGGGCGCGGGGGGCCCTGCCTGGCCCAGGGGCCTCTGCCCGCGGCGGAGAAACGCTTCTACTCGGGCCGCCTGTGCTGCCGAGCGAAGCACAGCGCGGGTTTAAACACTCGGCTTTAATCCTCAGAGACATCGAGTAAGTTTATTAAAAGTAATACAGGCACTTTGTACTCGTTACCTGGAACTTCGGCCTCTGCCTGCGGGTCCTTCCGCACTTGTGTTTATCGCCAGAGCTCCCTGCGCAGGTAGCGCTGGGGGCAGCTCCGCTGTGGGGGTGGAGAGCTGGGCTCGGCCCGCGGCCCCGCACCTCCCCGACCCGTCTCCGTCTCCCCCGGGGTCTGGCTTCCCAGGGTACCAGCCCTGGGTACGGGCCGAGCTCTGTGTTTGGGCCCTGAAGTAGCTTTGAGCAGGAACCGAAGTGATGGTGTTCCCATCCTGCTGGGTAGCCACAGACAGGAACTGGAATTTGAACCTGCCTCTCAGGAGCAAGGAGGCCTCAAGATGACACGGGGCTCTAGGATGGTTTTTTATTTTTTTACCACATGTCATCCCCCGGGGAAATTTCACCATTTTTACCAAGTTAGTTAAGTGTTACTTGGGACAGAGAGAGAAAGTGCTTGACTGCAGCTTGTTTGGATAGGTGCTCTTCAGGGAGTGCAGACTGAGTCACCTTTTTATAAAAAAAAAAAAAAAAGAAAAAATAATAAAAAAAAGAAATAGCTGGTTATTTTTTGTTTTAAAGTTTCTGTTGAATTACTGATATGTTATGAAATTTGCTGTGAAATCTGGAAAACAAACACAACCATGCAGCCCAAAAACTTGGTTTTGATTCAGGCCAAAATAACTTGGTTCAGTTTTGTCAGCCTGTACAGTTTATGCCTCCCTGCCTCAGCAGGTTCCCCTGTCCAGAACGGGCACGCTCCTGCTCTCCTGGTGGCTCTGATGCTGTTGCATTCCCCGTGCCTTTCCTGTTTCTCCTCCTGCTCACGGGGTACGGGTTGGGAGGGTGTTCAGGTGGCCGGGCTGCTGGCAGGATACGGGTTGCTCAGGGATGGAGACAGAGCTGTGATGCTTTGTTGGCTCTCCTCTCTGTACCTTGGGATCCAGTTGTATTTTAGGTGGGGGTATTTCTCAAACTACTGGAAAACGTGTGTTTTAGACAGGTCAAGGCTCATGGATGAGTGTCAGTGGCCTCTGCAGAGGAGCCTCATTGCGACCTGTCTGTGGGGAGCTTGCTGATCCTTCTGCGGCTCAAATCCCTCTATCCTGCTGCGTAGTCCCAGTCTGACCTCGTGTTTACACTGAACCCGTTTGGACGGAGATGTTGCTGGGTTCTGGTTAACTTGTGAAGAGCATCCGTGGGACTATAAATGCAGATTTTGTGGTGACGTTTTATTTAGCCTGTGCTTGGGTAGATGCAGTCCTTCCCGTGAGAGCAGGTACCGTGTGCCTGCCCAAAGCACAGTGTCTCCTTCCTGCTGTCACCTGAAGAGCTCGTATTTGTGAATGCTGCTGTGTCTGTGTGGCTTGGGAACATCAATGCTCTTGCTGTGACCTCTCCTGGGATTGTGGGTTCCTCTGAGTTCCCCCAAATTTTTAGACTCTTCTGGAAAAGAGTTGTTAGAAAAACAATGGAGAACGGACAGATGAGATTCTGGTTCCTTGGTCTCAAAAGAGATGTAGTGAAGTCAGAAGAGGTGCAGAGAACAGGGAGGAGAAGGTGGTGTGATCAGACCCAACATGCAGCAGGTCTTGCAGAAGGAAAATAAACACGACGTCCCTTCAGTCTGTCTGAAAGACGCTGTCGTTCATCCATCAGATGAGAGGTCTGGAGGATCACAGCCAGCCTGGAGGGGATGGAACAGGGAGCGACTGCCGCTGCCTGTGCGAGGACCGGAGGGCCTTGAGGGAAACCAAGAAGGGCTCAGTTTGGAGTAAATAATTTTTCATGCAAAAGGTAGTTAAGCTGAAGCGATGAGCTACTTGCCGTATGATATAATGGTTGCTCGGAGTTTACGTGAGCTCACAAAAGAAGCGGGCCGGTTCATGGAAGAAAAAAGAACCAAAGCTGTGTATGTACAAAGACCCTGTCTTGCTCTTGCTGCCTATCTCGGGAGAGATCTGGGGAGGTCTCATTTTGGACTTGCTGTACCCGCTCTCTTCCCTAACCCGTACCATCTGCAGCTGCTGTGGCCTTTCCGCTGTCAGTGATAGGTGTCAGCCCATCCCTAGCAACACCTGAATGCCCTCTCCATCATGGGCAAGGTGAGCATCAAACATGTGCAACCAGGGAACAGGAGGAGCTGAGCAGAGCACCCCTGAGAACAGACAGCTCCTGAAGAACACCGTGGAGCTGGTGGATGCTGCCTAGAGACCCTGTGTCCTGGAAACAGGTCAGGAAGAGTGAGCAGGAGTAGGGCCCACAGTCTTTCTCCTTTACAGCTCCCCACCAGGTTTCCTCCAGCTGGTGCCATGGGTGGTCTGGAGGCAGCTGAGGAGGAGGTCTGCAGCCTGGTGGAAGGAGGGTGCACGGTTAGATCCACCCGAGGTTTGACCCTGCATCTCCTAATGGTTTGTGCTCACAGAACTTATCCGGGTGGTGACGTGGTGCACGTTTTAGTCCCAGGCACCCAGGTCCCATGCGGGAAGGACATTATTTAAGGGTTCTGCTGTTGAGGGCCACATGGGTAGGGACGGATAGCTGATGCAGGAGTAACAACCTGTGCATTATGCAAGGTGGATGTGGGCTGAAAATTGGCAATAAATGGCCCTTCCACCAGGGAAGGAGGACAGCAGTGCTCCAGCTGGGCTCCTCTGTCCCGGAGGGAGGGCAGCAGGAGAGGTCTGTGTTTGGGGTCGGGAGGATGCTTTCTGGTTGAGGAGCACTTCATAGAAACATGCCTGTTGTGTGATGGGGAGACTGGAGGGGAACTTGTGCTTCCCCCACAGAAGGTGTGAGGGAGTGTGCTTGTTGCAGGGAATGGGGCTGTGTTGCCAGGCCCCTCGGGAGGAGGGTTTAAAGGACTGCGGAGATGTGCGTGTAGGGGCGGGAGAGGAGCAGCAAATGGAGATGTGCCGGAAAACCACCAGTGAGAGAAGGTACAGACGATACAGGGAGCAGGTGTGACCAGAGCAAGTTTGTTTTTAAGGGCTCGAGCAGGATTTCTGGGGAAGGCTTCCATGTGGAGCTGAGTGGTGAAGTAAATGAATGGAGGGGTGGTTGGTGGCTGGCTCTTGGAAAAGTCGCCTTGTTTTACAGCTGCAAACAACCTCCCTGGGCAACGATTGAATTTGTCTGGCTCTGGCAGGTGTTCTCACCTAGTGCCACGACCAGGCCACCTCTGTCAGACGTGCTCTTGTTTGTCTGTATTCGACTCGTTCCAAGAACACTGGCAACCTCTTGCTGTGGCACCATTTTCTTCTGTACCAGAACTTGCCATGTCCCTGCCTGCTGCTGCTTCACTCTTGATCTGATTAGATGATCTGCTACCTCCTGGCATTTCTGAGTGACACCTCCGCGCTGCCCACAGCCTGCTCTTCTGAGTGGGTTTCTGTCTGTCCTGTGGTGCCAAATGCTCTTCTGTCTGCTGTTGCTTCTTCTTTATTTGTCCCACGTGGACTCTGGCCTGTTTTGGGTCCAGATTTCTCATTTTGGTGGCTCTACGCCGGTGGTTTGAAGCGATGGGTTAAATCTGTGTGAGGAGCAGCTGCTGCCTTGCTGCAGGGATTTTCTGCCAGGGAGATACAGATGATTTAATGGAAAATGATAAATTCCATTTGAAAGTTCTCCAGGAAGACCTTCGGGTTTCTAGAGGAGGAAACCTCTGCTCTGTGCTGACTCCTGCGCTGCCTGCCCCATCTGAAGTGACTTCTGCAGGATGGTGAGTGTGTGGCATGCTGCAGCAGCAGGATCAATAGCAGGTCCTTCAGCTGGCATGTGGGTTTCAAGGGTACAGCTAAATCATTGCACTAGAGCTACAAAAAACACCTGAGTCGTTCAGTCCCTTCTCTGTGAGCACTTCAGAGGTGCAGGTCTCACCAGAAAGGAATGAACACAGACTGGAATTCAGAGGAGACATCTGGAGGTGGCCACTGGAGCTGGTCACAGCCCCAGAGCAGGTCCAGAGGCTCTTGTGCTTTCAGAGGAGTGCTTGGAGTACAGGGAGGCAAAAGGGAGAGGTCGGAAGAAGCCTGGGTGGAGCAGAGCTGGTAGGACCTGGTGTAGGGGGAAGAGCGGGTGGAGCCGAGAAGGGGCTGAAAATCAGGAACAAGTCAGTGCAGAGGAGGGAGGAGACCTCTGTGTCAGCAGGAGTGTGCGAAGGACGGGCTGCTGGAGACCTTCAGCTGGAAGGTTATGGGGCAGGAAGTCTCCTGAGGTTGGGGGGCAGGCTGAGGGCTCATACAGAGAGGGGACAAAGGAGGACATTAAAGAGCTGGCTTTGATACCAGGTTTTTGAACAGTGGTGGTGCAGAGGCGAGCCTTGGGGATGCCTCACGGAGGGGTTGCAGTTTCTCTGCGTCGCTTTTTCCCTACCAGAGCTCCCATGACAAATTGGGCACAGTGCAGAAACTTTCTCTACTGCCAGTGAGCTGTTAGTAGCTTGCAGAGGAAGATGAGAGATGGACACCTGGTTGGAGCACCAGGGAGAGGAGGCGCACAGATCCAGTGCAGATCCTTCCTGTTGGGGCTTGTTACTCTCTGCATCTTGGCAAGGCCGTTTCTCGGCTGGGTTTCAGTGGTTCCTTCTGTTTGGTTGCCGTCGGCCTGGGGCAAGAGCATCTGTGTCCCAGCACCTGGATCCTTGTGCTGGGAGCAGGGAGAAACCAGAGAGCACTGGTTGTCACTTTCCCAGGGCGAGGTGGGGCTTTGCAAAGCTAATTAAGAGCAGCTTTTAATTTCCTGGCATCTGGGGCCTGCCAGAAGGATCTTGGGTTTTATTTACTTCCATGGAGGAGTGAAGCTGCTCCTTTTAATCTCTCTGTGCTAATAGCCCTTCCCTGAGAAAGTCGGGGAGCCAGGAGCCCCCAGTGACCGGACTCCTTCAGCATTCACCAGACTGAGCCCGCTTTGGTGCCCGTTCAGGCTGGGAGGTGCGGTGGCGCCTGGTGGGCACCTCCTCGCGTTCTGCCAGTGGGTTCTTTGCACCACAGGCTTTGTCAAAACCGCGAGCCGCGTTTGTTTAACAAAACCAGAGAAGGAACTTGTTTCGCTTGCTTGCTGCGAGACTTGTGCGCAGAGTTGGCACGCCTCTCGAGTCCTTCCGGGAACTTGGGAGTTGCGTGAGTTAATGTGTACAAATGGAGGTGGTTTCATTTCTCCAGGAGCCAGGTGTTCTGGATGTGATGCTGCCCAGAACCTGAAATAAGTGCTGGCCTCTTCACCCCGTCCTTTCTTCTCCATGCAGTAACTGTCGGTCTTATAAATCCCAGTGGTGACTGGGGGGATTTAGGATTTGTGCTGGAGCGGCAGTAGCTGGGGATCAGCTTGACTGTGGAACGAGGAGCTGGTAACACCCTTGGACGTACAATTCTTGGACACCCAAACAAGGAGATGGGAAGGAGGAGCACAGCAGCAGACCTTAAAGCATAAAATGACTAGTAAAAGTTGACTGTTGGTACTTCCTGCTCCATGAGTGGGAGCCATTGTGTGGGTCTGCTGCCCTGTGTGGATCTCAAAAAGAGCTTGGGTCTTGCAGAAGGTCCAAGCGAGTGTAACAGCGAGGTAAAAAGGCATCCTGGATGCCAGAGAGGTTCGGTGAAGAAAAGAGCTTATGGAGGTCTAGGTGACTATGGCCTAAATGTTGCTGCCTCTTAACAAATCATCCTGTACACTGGTTTTGTACAGTGTAGGGAGGTCATCAGTGAGAGCACCTACTCAGTCTGTCCCCTGGCTTCAGCTGACCCAGTTATTGGACACCTCTAGATAGGTCTCTACCATGTGCTTAATAACATCTTCCATGTCTTTGGGTGTGTGGGATGCTGAGTTGGCTACTTGGGATTTGTTGGCACCTTTGGGATTTCTCCTGTTCTTCCGTGACAGTCACTGCCATAGGTTGACCTTCCCTTGCTCCTGTTCCAGGATGTAGTGGCCCTGCAGAGCATTTGCTTATTATCACCTGGGCTGCTTGCACATCTGAGACCTCTCCTTATTCCTGTTGGCTGTTGTCCGAGTGTCTGCCAGGAACAATGTAGGTGATGTTTTGTTGATGGTTGGAGGTAAAGGCAGGACTAGGTTAACCTCTTTAGGTCTCCTGTGACCTGTTGTCTATGTTCCCCTGAACGTTCCTGGATTTCATGACCTTGTTTCACCATCTCCCGGATGGAAGCTCTGATGAGGCAGGGAACAGTGGTGAAGAACATGGTGGGTGATGGCGAGACGCTGCGTGCTGAGGCAGAGGGATGCGACAGCCCACAGAGCTCTTGCTGTGTAAGGTCCTCTGTGGTTTCTGGCTCCTCCTCTTTCTAGTTCAGGGTGTTTAATGGTGTATGTCTGAGTGGTTCCCCTGAGAGCTGCTTTGGCACCTGCCTCTTCTTTGTGCTCTTCCTGTTCAGAGGAGTTGTTTGTGCCTTTTGTGTCTGAGAATCTCCTGCTGTCTCCTGCCATACAGGGACGCTTAACTCTTCTTTAAGAGTTTCTTTTCCAGTCCGTCCAAGGTGCTCCCATGAACCCTGAGTGCACAGTCTGCTGGAGTATGAATCACTCTGCACCAATTAACAAACTTGATGTCTTGGTTTCCCGGTTTCAGGGTTAGAGCTTATCTATTTGGTTTTTCCTATTTGTTTGTTTGTTTGATGGTGCCTCTCAGTGCTGGAGCTGCAGCCATGGTATGAACTTACAGGGTAGGATTTCTGCTTGGAGAAAACACAGTTGTGTTTGGAACAACTGGAACACGTTATTGTGTAGCTCTTGGCGTTTTTCCCTGTTGCTGATATTTGTGGCATTACAGATAAGTAAATTACTTTTTTTGTAATTGCTAGTTGGGTGTTCTTTGGTCAGAAGGGAGCTAGAAGGGTAGGTCAGGTCCCTGTGTTATGCTGGAGGAGGCCACCCCTACGGGGCTGGTCCACCAGGGATGGGGCTGGGTGAGACGAGATAAATGGTAGAATAGATAAGAAAGAGGTAGAGGCCTTTGGATAGTACTTGGGGTTTTGCTTCTTCACCCGCAGTCAGAACACTCTCATGAGAAATGGTCTCAATAGGTCTCTTCAGGTTATTGCTTTTGCAGTATTTCAGGAGTGCTCCTGGAGGCTCTGTGTCTGTGCAGGCAGCACTGGTGTGTCGGTGGCACTGGGCTGTTGGGCTCTGTGCAGGCCCCGCTGGTGTGTCAGTGGCACTGGGCTGTTGGGCTCTGTGCAGGCCCTGCTGGTGTGTTGGTGGCACTCAGCTGTTGGGCTCCTCGTGGTCTGCAGCTCAGGACTGAGGTGGAGGTCCTGGAGCTCTGGTTTCAGGAGGGGGACCCGGGCCCTCTGCTTACACAGTTTTATAAGATCCAGCATGAGACCATGAGATCCTCCCATCAGTAAAACCCCCCACAGTGTGTCACAAAAGTGAGATGTTAATTGTGGTGTCGGATCTAATTCTGGCCTGGGGATTTCCTTTCTGTGGCCCTGAAGTGATTCATCACATTGTTTGGACCAGAGATCCTGTTCTGCTCCTGTGTGCTGTCCTTGGGCTGCGAGCTGTCTGCAGGGGGGCAGTTGCTGGTCCTGGTCTATGAGCTGTCTGCATGGGGGTACTTGCTGGTCCTGGTCCATGAGCTGTGTGCAAGGGAGCAGTTGCTGGTTGGCCCCGGCGGGTTCTGCATTCCTCAGACCCTCTGAATGCCTGGGCAGAGGCAGCTGGTGACCCTTTGGCATAGAGACAACTTGCTTTGTCTCGGCTGGAATGTGTTCCTGATGCTGAAGTGCTCTCATCTATTTGAAATACATTCCTCAGGGCCTGATCGTGGGGTTAAATAGTCGGAAATCCGGCCAGTCTGCACTGGGAGGGCTGTGTCCCAGCAGTGGGAGCAGCCTGTGTGCCCTGCCGGGCCGCTCTGCCTGGCCTTCCAGCTCTGGTGTGTGCAGGGGCACTTGAGGCCACTGGGGCTCCTACCTGACCAGACCCATGCCCACGTCTCCTCCTGCGGTGCTAGGGGGCTGGCAGGGGTGAGAGACCCCTTTGGCATGGTCTGGCTGCAAACCACAGCCCGGCCGAAGGGCGCTCAGCTGCTGCTGCGCTGGGCATTCCGCAGAATCAGCCGTTCCTCTCCCGCTGCTGCTGAGTTTTGGGTGTTTGTGGTTCTGTGCCTGTGGCCAGAAAAGGCTGGAGCTGGTTCTGTGTCTTCAGCAAGTGCTGCAAGGAGTGGAGAATGAACCGCGGCTGGAACTGGAGCCAGTTGTCCAGGAGGATCCCGTGTTTGGGATGGCGGGTGGTCTCCATCTGCTGCCGCTGGGCCTGTCCCACGCTTGCCCAGCTGGCTGCTGGCACGAGGCTCTCCGAGGAACACCCTGGCACAGGGGTCTGCCTGGGTAGTGGTGCCCTCCCCGTGGCACTGGGGCTGCCTTGCTGGGGCCTTTCAGCTGAAGCCCCAGGCTGGTGTTCTCACCTCAGCAGTGGTGATCACTTTTTTGACCTCTGTTTCCCTTAACTCTGCTGCCTTCACTAGAGGGTGGGTGGAGGGGTTTTCCCTCAGCCTGGCCACTCTGGGAACGTTCATTGCGTGTGGTGTTTCTCTCGGTGCAGGGGAAGGTGTGTCGTGAGTTCACTGCTCTGGTGACACAACCTGGCGCTGGCTGGAGGCACTCAGTTGTGCTGGAAGTGGACAGGCTCCTCTCTGCCGCTGGAGCTGGGCAGCCTCAGGGACTGGCGTCCTGCCTGGGCTGCCCGGCTCAGGGGTACAGGTCTTTCTGGTTCTGTGGCCTCACCTGTCAGGTGTTGGCTTTGAGTACCCTGGCTTGGAGGGACTGAGTTAAACCTCAGAGCTGACCAGCTCCTAAGTGCTTTGCCCCCAGCCCCACTTGAGTCCCTCCCATACAGACAGCTGTCCCCAGGGCCATCCCGCTGTCACAGACCAGCTCTTCCTGTCATCACAGGAGTAAAAGGAGGGACCCCAGTTCTCCAGGACTAGGAAGGCAGACCCGTGTGCTGCTGCGTCTGGGCACCTTGGCTGCAGAGTGCACAGCAGAGTCTCTGCTTCTTCCATGGGTGATGCCTGAGATGTCAAGCTGGTGTTTGTCCAGGAAAATGTGAATGAAGCGCGAGGCTCAAATACGTGATCTGGTTTTGCTGGGAGCATTTTGAGGAGCTGCCTGAGCTGCTGCATTTCACTGCTGCCAGACCCCTCCTGCCCATGGCTGCAGGGGCCTGGGCATTTGTTCTGGTTGTGGACAAATGCGGAGCTCTGCTATGTGCTGCTGTGAGCCCGGCCCATGGTGGCGTGGGAAAACAAGCCCTCTGCTTGCTCGTGAATCACTGGGAGAATTGTAATTATTTTCCTGCTACGCAGTCTATCCCGCTTTTAATTAAGCGTGTGCTGTCCTGCTGGAGGCAGTGGGACTGTACCGGCAGGGTTTGACAGATGGGATTGAAATTCCCCTAAGTGTAATAAGACGTGAGCAGGACCTGAACTCTTCACTGGCACTTCCAGGGTCGGGAAGGTTGGCAGAACCTCTGCCTTGGGTCTCCTTAGGCTGGGCTGCGGGAGAAGTATTACAGCAAGCGCCGTTGGTGTGCTCAGTCCTGAGCAGGGTCACCTGTCTGAGCACTGGTGGCTCTGGGCCGTTGCCTTGGAGGCAGCCTGGGCTGTCACATGTCATTTTGGAGGAGCTAGGGGAGCCAGAGACCTGCTGTTCGGCTGGCAAAGCTGGGGAGCACCTTGGTACTCGTGGCTGCAGAAGCAAGGAGGTTTTGTGCCATTCCAGCGTGTGAAGCCGTGTTCACAGTGCAGACCCGGGTCCAGCTCTCCAGATGTATAAATTGTCACGGCCTCATTTCAGAGACCTTGGTCTACGTGCGAGATCATCGTGGCTCCGTGGTTGTGTAAGTTGGGCCCTGGACTCCTCTCCCTCTGGCACGCACCTGCTCCCCGTCAGCAGTGCTGCCGCTGCCTCCCCCGCAGAAATGCCACCTTGTCGAGGTGTTTCACCGAAGGCCGTGCAAGGCGAGCTGGGCTGAGGGCAGGAATGTCCCTGCAGCCCGGTGGCACTCGGCAGCCGCCCTTCTCCCATGTGCTGTTGTCACCAGGGAAGACCCCACCAGCTGTCTGTGTGGCACAGCAGCGTGTCTTCTTCTCTGGAGAAACGGGTGGAGGAGCCTGGGCATCTGCCTGTCCTCCTCCCTCTCTCTTGGCTGCCATGGAGGTGGCTCTCCTGCAGGAACAGGCAGGAGCACGTGGAGCCATCAGAAGGGGGCAGCAAGGCGATGCTGGGGAACAAAGGCCCCCATGTCCTAGTCCCCTTCTTCTGGGATTACACGTGGTGCCCTTGGTGGGACCGATACTTGGGGTGTGGAACAGGATGGATGCCTCTGCCCGGAGGTGTGGGACTGTTTCACACATGTGTCAGTGTCATGTGTTAGTGTGGGGAGCTCAGGGGGGGTCTTCTTGCCTAAGCAGTGGCGGGTGAGTGGAGCTGGAACTCAGCCTCGCATGGGCCAAGAACCCTTCTGCTGTAGCCACAAGAGAACATTGCTTTGGAAGAGAATAACGAACTAACGTGGGCGTGGGGCTGACCTGGAAGCAGGGAGCAGCCCACGTGCAGAAATTGTAGGTGTTCTGCATGTCCCAGCCTGTGGCACCCCGATGGTTTTCTCGGCTTTCCTGGCAGTGGAGATGAGTTTTTCTGCAGGTGGGATGGGAGCTGTGGGACACGTGGGCTGGTGTTGCCACCCCATGAGTCGCGCATGGGCATGGGGATTGTGGATGGCCTCGTCACGGGGACTTGGTGGCTATGGATGCTGCCAGTTGGATGCCATCATGGTGGGCCCTGGCAGGCTGCATGAGAGGCTTGGTGGGCCTGCTAGATCTGCATCCTTGGCTCTGCTACACGTCACCAGACTGCTTGGGTTGCTCTGGGACTGAAGCCCTTTCCCTGCCTCCCGCCAGAGCAGTGGGGCCAACCCTCGCTGTGCTGCCCCTGACGCAGAGCAGGGGGTGGCTGGGGCCGCCCAGCACTGCCCGCCCATCGAGCCTGGCCGGTGCTCTGGCCGTTAATCCCATCTGGGGACTGGTTGGCTTTCCAGGCCTGCCCTCGGGATTCCGTTGTTCCTGGGAAACAGCACGGTTGAGTGGAAGCTCAGAGGGTTTGTTCTGATCCTTTTATCCTTTGTCCGTTCTCCCTTTTTCATTTTCCACCTCTTGATCCGACTGAATAAGCGAGCAGGGGGAGGAGGCAAGGCTCTGCTGAGCAGCAGGAAGGAAGCTCTTGGGGGTGGTGTCCGAATTCCCAGCATCACTATCTGGATTCTCTGTTTCTCCAGACCAATCTCATAGCTCCATTAACCTATTTCCAGTGTCCTGGGGCCTTGCTGTGGCCTCGTACCAGTGCTGGGAACCTCACAGGCAGGGACATAGGCAGCCGAAGAGGCAGGATTGAGGTTTGGAGAAAGTGCATCACATCAGCAAGCTGAAGAAATGCTGCGTGGTTTGAGTCGCGCTAATTGCAGAGGGGAGGATGGAACCTCCTCCAGATGCTTTCTAGGGCCTCTCTCAGACAAGAGATGGGGCTCACAAGGGCCCTTTGTGACTTTGCTGGGTGTGTACGTGCTGCGTGTGACTTTGCGCGTACCGGGTGGCAGTGCTGCTGTTCAGAGGGACCTCAGCGGGCCGGAAAAACGGGCCCTCGGCGGTCTGACGGCGTTCGGCAAAGGGAAGTGCCAGTTCCTGCACCTGAGGAGGAACAACCTGTTGTAGCAGTACGAGCAGGGGACTGACCAGCGGTTGGGAAGAGCATTGCCACCAGCTCAAGGGAGGTGGTCCCTCCCCTCTGTCCTGCTGTGGTGAAACCCTGTCTGGAGGACTGTGTCCAGTGCTCTGCTTCCCAGTGCGGGGGAAGACATGGACGTACAGGATGGTGTCCAGTGAAGGGCCACAAAAGTGATGAAGGGATGGGCATCTGTGGTATAGGGACAGGCTGAGAGAGCTGGGGCTGTTCAGCCTGGGGAAGAGAAGGCTCATACTGCGTTTTGGTGACTTCCACTGGCTGTTGACTAGTTTAAATTGTTGTAGCACTAAAATATTTTATTCAAGCCCAGCTTAACTGTATCTTGAGAGGTGGGATGTGCTGCCCTTGTCATCATGCTTTTGCTGAATGGAGGTTTCTGCACAGACCTGTGCCTGTCAGCACCATGAGGTTTGGGAGGTTTTTGGTTACCTTTTTTTTTTTAATTTTTTTTTAAACAACTGTTACACAGCTTGTTCCACTAAAGGGCAGTAAGCTGCTTTGGTGTTGGTTGGATTTTGATGGCCTAGCTGAGAAAGCAGAACTTAACTGCAGTTGGTGTTCACAGCTCCCTGGTTGTCCCACAGATATTTGGCTTTTAAATCTCTGTTGTGTCAAAAAACGCTTCCTTTGCATATCACAGTGAAACACATGGGATGATTTTGTTCATTTATTCTAAAATCAATTTTGAGATGTCCCCAAATCTGTAGGCAGAAGCACTAAGCCCGTGGACTGTAGATGTCCTGTTGTCTTTGTTATTTTCCAGCTTGTAGGCTCCAGCAGGTCAACACAATGTCTTGCCTGGAATTTCCTTGGGTTCTAAAATTAGGAGAAGGATCTAGGAAACAATAGCAAGTGAAGTCTCTAAACCTCCTGCTCTGGCTTGGACCTCTGTTGTCATTTAGACTTTCACCTACTTCCTTTCTTACTAAACTGATTTGCCTTAGATAAACTGAATTAAAAAGAGCTTATGCTGGTTGGTGTCAAGAGAACTTTTCTTTTTTACTTGTTATAGTCTCCTGTGCTACTCTGGGACATGAGGAGTATGAATTTCCTGTCGGTGCTGTTGGCCTCAGAGTCCTGCTCCCTTCTGGCATGGGGGGGACGTGGCAGTGCGACCACTGCAGCCTAGCAGGGACTGTGCCGGGCTTTGCCATCCCTCAAGCATGTGCTTCCTGACCAAGGCATCTCTGGGAAGCGGCGGAGGTTTTGGTCTACAGTGGGAGACAGATCCTTCTCGAGTTGTGTGACCGGACCGTGTCACCGTCCTTTCTGGCAGGGCCAGCAGCTCTCTCTGGGCTGCGTGTCGTTCTGCGGTCTTGTTGTGCATCACCTTTTTGTTCCGTGTCCCCCCTCTTGTCTGGTCTCTGTTGTTGTTCTTCACAATGTTCTGAGCGACAGTTGTGCGTGTCCCAGCACCCCGAAGCCGAGCAGGACCCCCAGCTGTTGCTGGCGGCTCTGCTTTGGCCGCCTCTGGGGTAGGTGGGTTGCTGGGAAGTAGACTGAGGAAGAAGGTTCAGGCTTCAAATTCGTGTTTGATCCTTCTTGGTGTGGTCAGTGTAAGCGGCTGGGGCTGTCTGGAGGTGTTTTCTGATAGGTAAGTAACCCTGCAGTTACCTCTTGTGTTGCTCAGTGACCCTCTCTGCCGTTGGCATAGGACAGACAGACAAGGTGGTTACATGGACCTGTGGCTTCTGCGGGTCGCTTTGTAGGCCTGGCTTTGTTCCGAGCTCCATCGCTGCGTTCTTTTGCATCACAAGTAGAGCTGTTCACCTCCTAAGGCTTGGCCACCTGCAGCTCCTGAGCTCGGAGGCGATGGAGCGCGCGTCTGCGCGGTGCCAGAGCCCAAAGCCTTCGCCGGAGACGCGCTGCGGCTGTGGGTGCCGCGGCCTCTGCCGTTGCCCATCTGGGGGCTCTGGGTAAGCTGCTTGACGCCGTCTGTCCTCCCGCAGCAGCCCAGCGGTGGTTGTTTGTTGCTCCCAGGCGCTCGGACGGGATCCAGGAAATGCCGCCAGCGCCGCGGCCTGGGTTCCCGTCCTGCCCGGTGTCCGGCCATAGTCAGAAGCAGCTGGAAAACTTGTCGGGTTGATAATTGTAGCACGTTGTGTTTAGTAAACTCACGGAGAGGCTGCTGATGTCTAGAAAGAGTCTGGTTGGTGAGTGCTGTCATTTACCATTTGTAGCTGGTATAATTGACTTCTGAGAAGATGGGCAGGTGTGAAGAAGTAGGGCGCTGTGAGACCAGGAGGCCTGTGGAGTTCCCTTCCCATCTGCATTGCCAGGACTGTGGTAGAAAGGCAGTTTCTTTCCTTGTCCCTGTCACTGGTACTTGGGCCCTGCAGGTGTTTCGCCTGCTCATTTTCTGGTGCGTGTGATGCAGTCACTTTCCTGTTGGCATAAGGGCCTGTCACCGGTGTCCTGACAAAATGTCCTGTGTGGCAGGGACAGGACTTTGGTCTGGCAATCCCCTTGTGTTGTTCCTTTGTTGGTGTCTCTGGACCAAACTCACAAATGCTGTTGTGTCTGCTGGGAAGCTGCTTTAGGGTGACTTCCTCCTGAGCTGGTGTCCGAGTGACTGAGATGAACTGTTCTCTCAGGAAACAAGGAACATCCATTTTGTGCCCTACAAGGGAGGGAGGAGGGCGGAGGGATAATAGAGATGTTAAGGGAATCATCAAGCTAAACTCATTAAATGCTTTTCTTCTTTCACCTTCGTGTTGTGTTGACCTTAATCAGGGTTCTCATCTGTGCAGGAGCTGCACTTTGAGGACCTTACCAGGAGAGAGGTTATGAGAGAAGGCAGTTGTCTCCAGGGCTGGCTGCTCATGCCTGCCCTGAGGTGAGAAAGCAGGTTTCCCACAGAACTGCTGCTGATCCTGTTTTGTTCTCTCCTGTCATAGCCTTTCTTCAGGCTTCTGAACCTGCGCAGGCTGGGTCTGAGTGACAATGAAATCCAGAGACTTCCCCCTGAGGTTGCCAACTTCATGCAGCTGGTGGAACTGGACATCTCCCGCAATGGTAAGGTCAAAGCTCGGGGAGCGGGTGCCTCCAGCTCTGCTGTCTCCGTGTGGGAGCCCTGCTCCGTGCACTCACCTTCTGGAAGAGGCACTAACTGCCCTTTCGTGCTCCGACAGCTATCTCTCAGGGGTCCTGAGCTATGAAAATGTGGTTGTCTTGCTGTGTCTTAGGCTGTCACCAGTACCTGGTGTCCCATTTTCCCACATGATAGGCTGTTCTCAAGCCTCTTCTTTTCTCTGCCATATTTTTTTTTTCAGACATTCCAGAAATTCCTGAAAGCATCAAATTCTGCAAATCCTTGGAAATCGCAGACTTCAGTGGGAATCCTCTCTCCAGGTAGGAAGGCGTATGCAGCCCTTTTGTCCAGCTGATGCTTCTCATTCTCCCTCGCTTTCTCTGCTCTCCATCTTGTGCTTGTTGCCTGAAGTCAAGGCCTCGGATCGCCCTGCCTTTGCCGAGACCTGCAGGTGTCTGCCCTCCTGACAGGGAACGCTCGCTGTTGGGACGAGCTGGTGTGTGCTCCCTGTTCTGCGGCGCCTGCTGCTCGGAGTGACGAGCCATCAGTCAGACAGTTGCCACTGGTGCGGGTGGTGAGGACTTCTGTCCTCTTGAAACGAGTCTGTTGGTCTGTCCCCACCCCTTCACTCTGGTGTACAAGCCAGAACGGATGTGGACTCGTCGTACTCCAGAGGAGGAAAAAGGCCTGCGTGCTCTCCTCTGCCCCCTCTCAGCCCTTGTTTTTTGCTCCTTCTCAGCCCTTTTTTGCTTTCTGTCTTCTCATTTATAACTCAGAATGGCGGTTCCTTGAACTCTTGGTTTCCCTGATACCTCAGCACCCAGAGTCCAGGAACGGGGCTCTCTGCCATGTCTTTTCAGTCCTCTGTCTCTCCAGCTCTTAATCCATAACGTTTTGGGAGTTCAAGCGTGACTCCTCTGCCCTGGTGAGCTGTGCTTTCAGGCACTGTCTGCCAGGGTCCCAGTAGATGCCAGTGACTCCAGATGCCTTCTGCTCTTTGTGTTCCTGGCCAGGTGCTGCCTGAGTTGCCCTTGAAATAGATTTAACTCTCTGCTTCCCTCTTGCGGTGCCGGACACTGCCAAAGTGAGACAAGCTTTTCAGTCGGTGAGAATCCCGCTACTGTGGGAACGGCCAGCGCTTCTACACCAGAAGTTATTTGCCCAAGTCCTTTTTTGGTCCAGAGCTGTAAGGTGTGTGTCTGAGCAGCGGGGCAGGGCAGCTCCAGGAACTGCCTGCAAGCAGCCAAGGATTTCTCCTTTCCTGGATCTTTCCCTGTGCTGTTGCACCTTGGAGCTGTTGCCCTGATGCTGCTGCTTGGTCCCGGGGAATGCGGCAGTGTTGCCTGCAGCGATGTCCTTCGATGGGCATTTGGATTAGTTGGTAGCCCCCCCTGCTCCAAGTTTAAGTGTTTGTGTGGCGTAATTTAGCCTGGGGTTTGTGCTTGAGCACTGCAGAGCTGGGTCTGCACATGGACATGGAGTGTCTTTGGCACAAGGGAGCGTTGCTGTCATGGAAACGGGGCATATCCTGGATCAGGGCCAGAGTGAAGAGTTGGTTTGTGCTCTTCTCCTTTCCAGGCATCGATAGCAGTTGGCTTTTGGGAGATTTAAGTGAGGAACTAGGGGCTTGTTTTGTGCACAGATGATGATGTTTTGTTCTCTTTTGCTTTCCCAGGCTTCCAGAGGGCTTCACGCAGCTTCGGAGCCTGGGCCATTTGGCCTTGAATGATGTGTCCCTGCAGAGCCTCCCCAATGACATTGGGAAGTGAGTATGCCCCTGTTCCTCATAACAGGGGGGAGGATTGGGGTGGGGACGCCAGGCAGTTGGGATGGGGACATTGGTAGGACATGGAGGGGAGGAGAGTGCGCAGGCCAGGAGCACATCCAAGCTTCTTAAGTCCTCTGTCCTTACTCTTGAGTGCCCGTTTGCCCCTTTCCAACCAGGTGTGGTCTGTCCAGTGATGTTGAAATGATTTACGCTGCTAGCGAATGGCCAAGGCAAAGCCCGTAGGCCTTGCCTGTGGGGTGCAGTGCCCCAAATCCCACAGGATCTGGCTTTCTGCACATGAGGGATTGTATCTTTTTGGGCAGACCATCCCATGTGTGATCCTGTGTCTCCTTGTGCTGAGTTTGGGCACAGTGTCGTCTCCCCGTGATGCTGCGATAAGCAGTCACCTTCATCAGACGCCATCTACGTCCCCCTTGTTTTTGTTCTCCCATCATCTCCATTCCTGTGTACGCACTCGTGCATTTGTGCAGGCGATGAGGGGAGGTCCCAAGGGAAGGGATATGAGCATCTCCTGGTGTCCCTGAAGCCTTATTCAGTGAATTTGGCTTTCTCGCTCCCTTTTCTCTTTCAGTTTGGCAAACCTGGTGACTTTGGAGCTACGTGAGAACCTGCTAAAGACTCTCCCCACGTGAGTGTCTGTCTGGTGGCTTCAGGAGTCTCCTGCCTGACCATTCTTACTGAATCCTCAGGGACTTGCTGTTTCCGTAGTTTCGGCTCTAGCACTTTGCTTGGGAGGGCTCAAGGCTTTGCACAAATTAGCTGCCTCTTGCTGGGCTTCTGTAAATCAGGGTGAGGAGGGAGAGAGAAAGTACAGGGCTGAAGAGCAGGGAAGGATGTTCAGAGGCTGTGCTCAGCTCTGGGTCAGGATCGATTTGCAATAGGCAGCAGGGTTCCACTGCTGGAAGTGGTGAGAGCCATTTTTCCTGGGGAGGCAGAGCGGGTGACGGATTCTTTTGGAGAAAGAGAGGAAAATACACTGATGTGGGTATAGGAAGAATTCTGTATACTGCAAAGTTCATCATTTGAAGAGCAGCAGAATACAGCTGAAGATCTGTTTTGCTTCCGCTATCTCTGTTCTCTGGGGTATCCCTTCTGGTTGAGCAGTTGGTGGGGATGGGTGGGTAACTGGCTTTCCTGCAGCAGACAGAAGGTCAGCCAGCCAGGGAGAAGAGGTAAGTCTTGTTAAATGTTCCAGAGAGCTAGGGGCAGAGGTGGATTCCTGGTAGAGGATCTGTTTGGTTCAGCCGATGTAATCGGGTAGGTAGGATGTGGAGGAATGATGAGTGTGTATGTTAGTCTCTGGTCTGGAGCCCATGAGAGCTGTCTGTTGAGTTTTCTAAGCTACATTAGCTTTGTCAGCTTGTTTTCTGCCTGCTTATCCATGCAGCTGATGATGCCCTCAAGTCTTCCTTGACTATATGTTGGAAGGGCTTCTACCTGACTCCCTTTTGAATAGCAGTGTGGTTTGGGGCCACACAACCTCCTCAGTCAATGTGTGAAGCATGCAACTGTTGTCACCTTTCCACAGTGCCCTCATACTACTCATGGCAAGTATTCAGTGTGGCCACCTGTACTTCCCCCCTTGCTCCTCTGCTGTGTTTGAAAAAGAGGGCAAAGGAAGTACCTGGTGACAGTATGTCCCGGCAAGGCTTTGAGTCCCTAAGCAGTTAGGTCTTTAGTCTTGCTCCTGCAGTGATGACCATGTCTCCCACACTGTGAGATGTTGCTTCAGGCATGTGCTTTTCCTGATGGTTATTTTCCTCTAGGACCTGCAACTGCAGGCTTCATAGAACACTAGCTGTGTCTGCTTGTAGGATCTGTGTGTCAGCTTTGGTCCAGAGAACAAGACACTCCCAAAAAAGAGCTGAAAGGGCCTGCACGGGTCAGGTCCCAGGCTTCACGTCTGGTGACTACAGTGTAGAAGCATAGTTCAGATTAACACCATCATCTTGTCTCTGATGCTAGAGTCACTGGATCTTTTCTGCAGAGACGTTGTCAGCATTAGCACCTTGTAAGAACTGTCTGTAGCCCAAATATTTTTATAGCCTGGCCCAGGCGAGGCAGGTTTCTTCTATGGCTTTCTCTTGGATTTGCAGCCCCCAGCTTCCTCAGTTTGGATGGTGCTGAGATGTGCAGCTCTCTTTCCAGAGAAAAGTGGTGATTTCTGCATTAGCACAGTCTGATATGAAGAGAGCAAGAGGAACTGAGGACCTCCCCCAGGGGAACTGGGCAGGGTTGGGCTGGAGTGCGAGGCGGGGCAGCCACCCCTGTTTGGGGCAGGGGCAGTTGGAGTTGGTGGGGTAGGACCGAGAGCTGAGGACACAGGAACACCTGAGCCATGCCAGGAGAACTGAAACCTGGAGTGTGGGGCTGCGGACTGCAGCCGTTTGTATCACCAGGTCGCAGCATGTTGGGACACTCAGGGCACCTCCTTGGACCACCACTGTGGACAGGCTTTGGCTCCCATGGAGGCTTCTTGCAGTGTCTTGTCTAGTGAGCTTCTCGTCTGTACATCGTGACCCTTTCTGAGACATTGTGCCAGTGTTGTCCTTCCCTTTCTCCTAAGCAGCATGGGCATCCTGTTCAGGGAAACTGAGGCTCTTGAGTTTGTCGTTCCTGCCTCTCCCTGTGGCAGCGTTCCCCTTGTCCCCCAGATATGTGTTGTCCTCTGCTGACCCTCTCCTGTTGTCTGTTAGTCTGTGTCCAGGTCCCCACCCTTGCACCAGAGCTGGGCGGTGGTGTCACGGTGTGGCTTCTCCTCTGTCGTGGGTTTGCTCAAAGAGTATTTATGGGGGGGAGGGGGAGAAGGCAGGGGGGCAACAGTGGGAACTGGCTGCTCCGGGACTGCTGGTGCTACCAAACCCAACTCCCTGGCACCAGTGGTCTGGCCTGGGGAAGGTGCCAACCCCCTAAACTACTTGGCTCAGGAGGACTCTGAGCAAGGTCAAGATGGCCCCACCTGCTTTAGGAGATATTAAAATGATGTAATTTGTGAGATGTGTGTCCCAGATGCTAATCTGCCGTTCGTTCTTTCTTGTTTTTTTCTCTCTTCCCCTCTCTGCTCCCTGTGTCTTGCAGTTCACTCTCCTTCCTTGTCAAGTTAGAACAGTTGGATCTTGGTGGCAATGACCTGGAAGTGCTGGTAGGTGAGGGATGGTGGGGAGGGAATATGGGTGGTTGGTAGGGGCAGAACCTTGTACCTCTGCAGAAGCAAGTGTTTTTTCTTCTGAAATGCAAAGAAGTAGACCTGCAGGTTGTTTGGGAGCATTCTGATCTGCCCACTGTGGCCTAGTCATTGTTCCCAGCTTAATGTCCCCTCCATGTGCTGGCCCTTGTGTCTGTCTTCTTACTGTCCTCATGCACAACTTGTTCTGCTCTTCCCGAGCACTTTTGTCTGGGGATGTTAATTTTTTGCAATTGAGCTGCAGAGGATCTTCCCTTTCCAGTGGGACTCAGGTTCTTCCCTTCTCTCCTGCGCGGCGCTGCCCCCAGATGTTGTTTTTCCCTTCCTCTAGACCAGCTCTGCTCTTCTCCTTTCAGATTCCATTTCTTACTGCAGGGCGCAGGACCCTTCCATGTCTGTCCTGGCAGTGAAGCCCGCTGGGCACAGGGCGTGTTGCCCTGGACCAGGCGCAGCTGAGGGTTCTGAGCGTGAGCATGCTGAGAGCCAGTGCTCAGGCTCGAGGGTCGGCTTTCCTGGGCCTTCGGGGACAGACAGTGGGACTCTTTCATTTGTCAGATGCAGATCAAGCTGTTACTGAGCCCTGCTCTTAATGTTCTGGGATGCTTTTTCTCAGAACACCATCTGAACTGGGAGGCGGAGGGGTTCATGCAGCTTGCTGTACACGAGGCCGTGTCTTACCCGTGAGAACGGTTGTCTGGCGCTTGGGCTGCTCCCATGGTGCGTTAACTCCAACCCAAACGCTCCTCAGTGCGTGCGAAGTCTGTGGAGTGGTGAACGTGTGTCGGCTGGTGCTGCTCTATCATCTTGAGTTGGCCAGTGTTACCCAGGTGTTTGTTTCTGTGTCTGCGAAGAGAAAGAGCAGAAAGACTTATTTCTTCCATAAGGCCGGAATTTCCAAATCCCTGCTTAGTTCTGGCCTTTCCTGCTACCAGACAGTCCTTGCTGTTGTCCTTCACGTCTCCTGTTGGGACCTGCTGCAGCCGCTGTGGCGTCCCAGAGATTCCCGAACACACGTGCTGCTGTATCACGGCAGACCAGCGCGTTCAGTAAACAGCTCTAGGAGGTGTGAAAGCAGCAGCAGTGTCTGGCTTTGCAGAGGTGTGGTGTGATCTGTAGCACTCTTGAGCAGCTTCTCCCCCATGGAAGGGACTGATGCTGTTACTGTCCTGCTCCATTACAGCCGGATACACTGGGAGCACTGCCAAACCTGCGTGAGCTGTGGTTAGACCGGAACCAGCTCTCAGCCCTGCCTCCGGTGAGTACCTGCTCCAAGTCATTGATTCACCACTTTGCTCCCTTCCTCAGCTTCCCCCTCAGCCATAGTGTCTCCGTTCTGACCCTAGGAGCTGGGCAATCTCCGCCGCTTGGTCTGTCTGGACGTGTCGGAGAACAAGCTGGAGCAGTTGCCCAATGAGGTCAGTGGGCTGGTAGCACTCACGGACTTGCTGCTGTCCCAGAACCTGTTGGAATGCATTCCAGATGGGATTGGTGAGTATTGTGGGATGGGGGGCAGTGCTGCTGGTGGGGGGGCTTCAGGCCAAGAGTGTTTCTAACAAGATGTTAGGGCATGATGGACACAGTCACAGTAGTGGAGTGCAGATGGTACTGGTGAGCAGAACTCTACAGGATGAGTTCAGGTTCATGATCCGCACCACACCTGGATGAAACCTGTGAAGCCTGGTGGGAAGAAAGGTGGCACCTGCGTTTTTAGATTTTACGTAATCCCTGACAGGCGGCATTTCGGCCAGATGAAGTAGAACAGCATCATTCCATCTGTGGCACACTTCACACCTAGCTTGTTGCCCTGGCCAGGTCAGCTGAAGCAGCTCTCCATCCTCAAGGTGGACCAGAACCGGCTGACAGAGGTGACAGAGTCAATCGGGGACTGTGAAAATCTGTCAGAACTCATCCTGACGGAGAACATGCTGACAGTAAGTACAGCCCCAGCCATCCTGCATCTTCTGTGCCGCTCAGTGCAGCCACATGCCAGGGATCTTTTCTTGTCTTCTGGCCTCTGAGCCACGTTCCTGAGCATGCTCCAGCTGCTCTCCCTTCAGCTGCGTGGATGCACGGCTTCACTGAGCTCACAGGCTCTGGAGAAGACCCTGGTGGAAGCTGCTTTTTCTCACTGTTCTTTTTCCTCTGGACAACTGTCAAGGATAGCTGGGATGCTGCTCCAGGACAGCCAGTTCTGAAGCCCATCCAGTCTGGTGGGAGCAGAGCTACATCAAAAGCTGCATTGGGTGGGGGGTGGTGGAGTAGTGTCATTTAAAATGGGCCTGCTCCAGACTGCTCATGATTTGGTTGTTAAAACACAAGTACTGGGAACCAGCAGATGAACAGGAGAAAAATTGTGAGTGGTGGTGTTGGGAGTGTTCTGTGCTGAGGTGAAGAGTTGGCGTGGTGGGAACCTGAGGGAAAATCTGTTGCAAAGCTGTAGTGAGAACTTTATGGACAGTGTGGCTGTTAGAACACAAGATCTGTCAGCTCTTTTCCCCAGGTAGAGGAGAAAACTCCATCCTATAGAGAGGATATATCTATACCTTTATCCTCCTGCTCTTACCTTTTGCAACTACTGAGTCATCTCCTTCTAGACTTTGCCGAAGTCCCTTGGCAAGCTGGCCAAGCTGACGAACCTAAACGTGGATCGGAACCGGCTAACGTCCCTCCCAGCTGAGATTGGAGGCTGTGCCAATCTAAATGTGCTGTCCCTGCGAGACAATCGCCTGGCTCTCCTGCCACCAGAGCTCGCCAACACCACTGAGCTCCATGTCCTGGATGTGGCTGGGAACAGGTCAGCAGCTGGGAGGGTCAACAAGCTCCTGGGCATGTTCCTAAGGAGTTGCTGGAAGGAGCAGCATGGGCTGGGCTCTGGTGTGTTTTGGGAGATGCTGGATCTGTGCTGATGCCAGGATCCGTGGTTTGGAGAAGCCCAGGACACGTGTGTCTCAATTTGTGGCTGTTGGGCCCTTCTCCGTGTTACTCAAATACAGGGTAGAACCACTGCAGGAGCGTGGAGGCATTTTGCCATGTGTGAAATAAAGATCATGGGAATCCCCTGGTCCACACTCTGCCTTCCTGCAAGTTTTGTAGCTTTGTGACATCAGTCTTCAGGTGACTGCTGCCAAAGTCTTGTTTATACAATCATAGAATCTAGGTTGGAAAAGACCTCAAGATGATTGAGTGCAACCAGTAACCATACTCTACATGTCTATTGCTAAACCATGTCTCTAAGCACCATATCTACATGATTTTGAAACACAGACAGAGATGGTAATTCCACCACCACCCTGGGCAGCCTCTCCAGCTTGACGACCCTTTCAGTGCAAAAGTTCTTCCTAATGTCTAACCTAAACTTCCCCTGGTGCAACTTGAGGCTGTTACGTCTTATCCTGTCACTTGCCCTTGGGAGCAGAGCCCAACCCCACCTTGGCTCCCCCCTCCTGTCAGGAGCTGTCAGAGCCAGAAGGTCTCCCCTCATCCTCCTCCTCTCCAGGCTGAACAAGCCCAGGCCCTTCAGCTGCTCCTCACCAGACTTGTGCTCCAGCCCCTTCCCCAGCTCCGTTGCCCTTCTGTTCAGAAGGGCGGTTGGAAGCTGGCCGGAGCTGCAGTTTGGAACACTCTCTGTGTACTGCTCCAGCAGAGCATAATCTTTCTGTCTTCACACCCCTCTTCAAAGTTCACCATTTTCACACTGTTGATGGGAGTTGTTCTCTGCTAACAACCGATGGGGGTGGGTTACTGGAGTCCAGCCTGTGGCTGTGCCAGAGCCATATGGATCCATATGTGTGTGGGTGCAGCACGAGCTAGGTGCTTCAGTATGTATTAGAGCGAGGGCTCCTGCAGTCGTTTAGCTCCGTCCTTCTCCAGAGCAGGTGGCGTGGTCTGGAGCTGGGTGGAAGTTCCTTCGTTACCAAGTTTAACCAGCAGTTCTTCTTCCCCTCTACAGACTGCAGAACTTGCCATTTGCTCTGACAAATCTGAACCTGAAGGCTCTGTGGCTGGCAGAAAATCAGTCCCAGCCCATGCTGAAATTCCAAACCGAGGATGATGAAAAGACAGGAGAAAAAGTTCTCACTTGTTACCTGCTTCCCCAGCAGCCCTCTCCTAGCCTAGGTAAGAGACTGCTCTGTGAACACTGTCTGCAGCACCGTGTGCTCCTCGGGGTGCCGTAGAGAAGAGTCTTGAACCTTCCTCTCTGCGTTGGTTGGACCGTTCTTCGTTACGGTGATGTCTGTAGCAGAATTAGGCTACAGAATGGCTGGCGACAACTTTCCAAGGCAGAGATTGTTAAAACTGAGAAGTTGCTTCTCTGCCATGCGGTAAAGAAGCTGCAGCCTAATCTTCAAGTCTTCTGCTTTGACCTATTGACTGTAAGTGTCATTATCCCATTGTCTGTAAGGTGTGCTTCCTTTCGTTACGATATTCTCATGTCAGTACTTCTGATTCCTACCTTAATCCTGCCTGTTGCCGTAGTTCTTGAGTGCTAGAACTGAGCCATCCAGGTCCTTTTGTAGAGGCAGCTGTAGATCTGGCGGGAGATGTACAAGAGATTACAAGATCTGGAGGCTGCATCCTTTGTCCTCAGTGCCTCTTGGTTTGATGTCATGAGCAGATACAACAGGAGTGCCCTGATGGCTTGAGAACTGTCTTTCATCCAGCCCTGCTTATTCAAAAAGTAGCTCCTACTGTGTTATCTTTCTTCCCAGAGAATCTTCTGCAGAACAGTGTGGATGAGAGCTGGACAGACACCAACTTAAACAGAGTCAGTGTGATTCAGTTCCTGGATGAACCCAAAGCAGATGATGAAGAGGAGTCTGGAGTGGAGAGAAGGGTAAGAAGAAATGTTCCCAGAGGCTTGTTAGCTCCTTAGGGAAACGGGCACAATCTAATGGTTTTTTCAAAGATGGGGAGTCCAGATCCCAACAGTCAGAGCAGTGTCAGGACTGGGTTTTAGCTGGTGAAGAGCTGCACAGCCCACCATGAGCTAGGCAGTCCCCACTCCTCCAAGTGTGGAGCCAGATGCAAGCCCGTGCTGTGGAGCATCCAGTTACTGAAGTAGCTAAATGCTGCAGACAACTTCAGGAACTCTGGAAGATCATTTTGCTTTAACTGCAGGTGTGAAGGGAAGGATAAAGTTTCTGTTTTCAGCAAGGACTCTGGTGGTTTCTATCTCCTGCAGGACTTTTTCCCCATTTTATCTTGTGGAGAGAGATTCTCTTGATCTGAATCCTTCTAATAAATTGTATTTGCACCTGTCTGCAGCATGTTTGCTGCTGGTGGTTGGAGGGTTTGGTTTTTTAATGTTTTTAACAGTGTTATTAATTTTAGAATACTGTTTTTCTTGCCTCTTACCTGGGATGGAACTCACTGAGCATCACAAATCCTGGTAACATACAGGCTTGTCAGGCACACTGAGGAACACCAGAGGGTTTGAGATATCCCACCTCTCTGTTCCTTCAGGGGCTTCTGTGTTGACAGTTTCACATTTCCTAAGCCTGAAGCATAATTTAAAACCTCCCATCTCTGTAATTCCTCACAGTCCCTCCAGCAAATGGAGAGCTGGATAATGCCTGAGAGTGAGCTCTGAGCAATCTTCTGTACCTCCTTTGCTTTCCTCCTCCCAGCTGCAGGCTGTAGTGGCAGAGAGACCCAGAGCAGGTCCTGCAGCGAGACATTCTGGTGGTGTCCGACCGGGGCTCTGGCTCCAGTAGAACATTGCTGGAGGCAGCTCAGGCCCGAGGCACGGCACACGCTGCACCGAGCATTGTTTCCTGCTCTGAGAAGTTTTTCTCCGGTAGGGTTTACAGCGCAGAGCAACCCCCCATCCCAGTGAGCTGAAGGTGATGAAGAAAGTGATAGAAGTTCGGCGCAGTGAGGTCTACGGTGCGAAGCCTGACACAGACCCGAGCTCTCCCAGCTCTGAAGTGAGTCCCGTGCACTAAGCAGCGGGTGATTATAGGGATCATGGAGCGGGCTTGGGGAACGGGAAGGCTGGGCAGAAAGAACTTGCTTTGGGGAAAGATTGGAAGGGACTGAGCATGGACTGCCTGTGTTCCAAGGGTTGGAATCTGCCTTGTGATGGCCACTGAAATACAGTGAGTGGTGCCTCCAGGAGACAGAGGACAGCATAGGGGGATTTGTGTGCATTGGTACCACTTTTGTCATAATGCGGGGAGAGGAAAAGAAGGCTCTGATATTCCCAGTGAAGAATGATGGGAACAGAGCTCGGAGGAGGCATCTTCCTGCCCAGGTGTGATACCAAGAATAAGTGCCCACACAGATGGTGGGAAGAGGGGTGGGCCTAGCTGAGATGCAGCAGGCTTGGCAGGGAAAGCAGCAGGCAGGCTGCAGAAAAAGCTGCTTCTGTTGGTACTGGATCATACCCCACCTCGCACCAGTAACTCTGCATTGCTCCATGTACTGCTTTGGTTTCCATCTTGACTTTTACAATCATTTTCTCAGGAGAAGAGGCTGAGCACCATGTCAAATCGCAGTGAGGACTCCCACCTTTCCAACAGCACTGCCTCTGCTGACCTGAGGGCAGAGGAGCGGGGAGAGGAGGGAGAGAGGAGCTGGCCAAATGGGCAGGTGCCCGAGATGAAGGAGCTGGAGAAGGAGGCAAAGCCCAGAGTTGAAGAGGAACGTAAAGAAGCTGCTGACCAAGAGGAGGAAGATGTGGAAGTGGAATACAATGAGGTAAGTAAGAGCCCAGGAACTGCGGCAGGGTCATAAAAAGTGGAAAGACTTGAAAGTTTCAGAGAAAATGTTAAGTGGATGTGCAGAGCGTGATTTGGGCGTCGCTGGCGCCAAACACGGGCCATGGAAGCCAAGTAGAAGGAGCGATTCAGGGAGCCTGTGGGAGCTGGGTCTGTCAGGGAGGAGGGAGGACAGGAGCTGTGGGAAAAGCAGGGTTACAAGCTTGAGTGCCTCTCAGTCCCTGGAGCTGACAGAAGACGGGCCTGTGTGAAGGAGGTGGTGCAGAGAGAGGCCCGTGTGGTGACGCTTTAATGCGTGTTCCTGCACCTCCTGTAGCCCAGAAGTAGCAATGCCGGCGTTGCCTGGGTGGGGTGGGGGGACAGTGGGTGTCTGCACAGCCTCCAGTATGGCCGGTACCTGGGGTTCACAGCTTTCCTGGGGCTTTCCTGTTGTAGCCCACTGTGCACTTTGCTGAGGACACACTAATAAGGAGCGAGGATGAGGATGAGGATGAAGAGCGACCATTCCCCGTGGAGAAACAGAGGCTTATCCGCAAGGACACACCCCATTATAAGAAACACTTTAAGATCACTAAGCTGCCCAAGCCAGAGGCAGTGGTGGCACTTCTGCAGGGGCTGAACAGCGATGGAGTCCCCAAGGAGGAAGAGGAGTTAGGAGGCTGCAGTAACAACACAGAGGCCGAGGATCATGAGGAAGTGTGGGATGAGGATGACAGGAAGAACGGAGCTTTATCTGCTCAGCCATCAGTGAAGGTAAGGTCTTGTGGGGAGGGGGGTGGTGGGAGGGGTGCCAGAGCTCCCCTCTGCTGCTTTGAACTACCAGCCAGGTTGATGTGACACCAGTGAAAACGTTGGCAAGAGGCTCCAGCACTTCAAGAGGCCAACCCCACATGCTGAGGGTTGGCGAGCTGAAGTTCATTCTGGGGCTCATGTGATTGTCCAAGAGCTGTGCCATGCTGCTTATGTCTGACTCCTTGCTCTGTATCCAGATTCTTGCACCCTCCCCAGTGCTCTGTGCTGCAAGCACAGGTTTTTTGACCCATCACTGACAGGTTCCTTTCAATCGCCTCTTCTCTTGCTGGTTGTTGCACTTTGTTTGCAACAGGATGAGCTTTATCCCTGGATGGATCTAACCTCAGGCTTGTGTTCAGGCTGCTTGCACTTGTCTTCTGCTTTCCAGAGAGGAGTGGGTAGTGAGAGCAGACGGGAGTGTGCCCTTCCCCTTGGTTCCACCCGCTCTGCCCCAGTGCGGGTGCCGTCCGAGGAAGGGTGTGTTGGGATTTCGGGGAACGGGTGCTCTGGAGTTTTGCCATTCTGGTGGGCCGTGGGGCCTCGAGCAGCCTCTCTGGTTATGCTGGGGCTGGTGAGGTAGGAAGTCCTTGGCTCTGCTCAGCTGAATCACCGTGTTTGGTCAAGGTCACACAGAGATTCCTACTTGAGGAAGATCCTCACAGTGGAGCAGGACTATACTGATGACGCATTTAAAAGCCATCTAGATATGGTGTAGTAAGTGGCCCTGGTAGAGTTAGGTAACGGTTGGGCTTGATGATCTTAAAGGTCTTTTCCAACCGTAACGATTCTGTGATGTGAGGGACACTGCATGAGTGAGGTTAGACCGGTTTGTACTGAAGCTGGTGTGATGGTTTTGTGAGGTGCTCTCAGTAGGCAGGTATTAGGATGTGTCTGAATCTCCATCATAGTCTGTCACCAGCAAATCTCATGGGGGAGATGTGCGTCCCTGAACTGGTGGAAGATGTTGGAGTCAGATCCATTGTTGGATCCCATCCAGACTTGGGATAATTTCCACCCCAGGCCAGAGTTCATATTGCTCAGGGGAAGGTTCTTGCACTCAGGTTTGCTTCGGAGCCTTTCTCTCGGTGGGTGCTTGTCTTGCTGTACCCCAGCTGGCACCGCTCATCCCTGCTCCCTGGGCACGAGGTGTGTAGTGTCCTTACTGCTTGTGAAGTTCTTCAGAATGAAAAGGAGTTGCTGCAGCTTTTAAGAATGTGTGAAGCCATTGTGGGTCCATTTCATTCGAGACCTGACACATCTGGGAAATGCCCTCAGCCAAAAAGCTTCTTTCGTTCGGAGGCTCAAAGCTGGGGATGTGCTGACCCAGTGGCAAAACCTGTGAAGTCCATGTAGGTGTTGAGGCTGCAGGTTTGGTGTATCTATCAGAAAGCCACCATTGTTACCAGCTCCACCTTCTGCCTGGAAAGGGCAGCTTTCCTCTCCCGGGGCTGGGTCGGACGCCTGCTCTGCAGAGGCAGGTTTATTGGCTTGCCTCCTGAGCTGTCCTTCAGAAGCAGGAGCATGGGGAGCAACCTCCCTGTGCAGGGGGTTTTCAAGTAAGAGGTGCTTAAGAAGGAGAAGGTAGGACAGGCTGTGCAGGAGGCTGAGTCCTTCACTCAGAGGATTTTTTGCAAACACAGTTGGTTTTCAAGAGAAGTTCTAGGGTTTCCTGCATGTGGGAGCAGGACCTGCGGTTGCCCGGTGGGATGCGCTGTCCCACCAGAGTCTCTTCCGTTCCCAGGAGGGACCAGAGCGGTTTGGTCTGGGATTGCTTCCTTCTTGTGCAGCAGCTGGGTGGCACCAGAGGTCCCTTTGTGCTGTTCTCCTGGGTTGTTCAGTCCTTCCTTCTTCCCGGGGTTACTTGGTACAGAGGGGGTGAACTCGGCTAACAGTGTTCAGCTTGTGAGCTTGGTGGTCGCAGCCTCGGAGTGCCGGCCGGGGCAGAATATGGCCTTAGAGACACAGCTTCCAGTTGGCTGGGTCCCTTGGAGCGCTGGCACCCGCCCGCTGTGGTGACCAGGAGCGGTGCTGGGGGGGCTGCTCCGGAGCTGCGAGGCCAGAGCTGTGTGTCTGCGTGTTGGGTGGTGGTGGTAGTGGTGGCGGGTTTGGTTTATGCTCCACTAATCCGCATGCCTCTTTGCTGGTTCCTGTCCTAACAGGGGGTGTCGTTTGATCAAGCCAATAATCTGCTGATTGAACCTGCTCGCATTGAGGAGGAAGAGGTCTGTACCACTCCTACTGTTCTCTCTCTGCCGAAAATCATTCAATCTGCTTGATTTGCTTCCCAGGCTCACCCATTGTCGTAGGGGGAACTCTGATCTCTCTGGGTCAAGTGGCTTCTGAACCTGACTGGTCACAAATACATGATGACTGTTTCCTTCCCTGCTTTCACCTCCTTTCCCTACTCTCCTGTGCCCGAGGTGAGAATGGCTGCTGCAGATCAGGAGTGAGGTGGAAAAAAATGTACAACAAACATCAGAGGGGCTGAGGTGGAAAGTTCGGTTCCTATTTACTGTGCACTGAGGGGAGAGAAGGTGGAAGAAAGTAAATGTCGTCTGCAGGGAGTGGTGGGTGACCCTGGAGGAGCAGAGGCCACAGGTTCTGCTGGGTGCTGTGTAGGACCCCTTGGGAGAGGGAGGAGGATCTAACTCAGGATGCTGCCATTGCATGAGGAGGGTAGACTGGATCTAGTGATTCATGTGTCTCATGCAGCCTCCCATAGAAGCCCCTCAAGTCTTCACAGGCAGCACTTCGGGATGTCAGAAGGGGTCAGGTGGCACTAGAGGGTCCATAAAGCCGCTGGCACATGTGTCATGTTCTGTGCCAAGGTTTTTAGGTCCTGTGTCCTGCTGCCTCAGCATATCCTCTAAGTGTGATGAACTTCCAGAGGTCTTTTCTCAGCTCTCTGGGAATGCTCGACCCAATGGGTTGGCGGGATTTCTGGAGGCGCTGCTCCCGAGGAACGGTTGGGAGCAGAGTGCTCCTGCCACTGGCCAGGGGCTGGAGCTGTGGTCAGAGCTAAGGGCTTGCAGGGCGGACACTGCAGTAGCACCAGACCCTGGTGTGACACTGGCCCAGTTGTCTCTGTGAACCTGCCTCTTTGCTACTCCCTCAGGGCTAAACTGGGGCCTTTTCTTGCTTGGTTTTGGAGGTGGTTTCTGGGAGGGAGGTGACAAATCCTTTCTGCCTCAGGTGAAACGTGAGCTGACTCAGATGTGGTCCACTGTTAGTGTGTCCTGGAGATCTGTCCATCCTAGGTCTAGATCACTGGAGAACATAGGAATATTTCTTGCTTTACTCTTTTCTGTAGCTCCTCACAGAATGGTAGGTGTTGGAAGGGACCTCTGGAGATCATCTAGAGATCATCTAGTCCAAGAGATTATCTTCTGTCAGTCAGAGACCAAACTGAGTCTAGCCAGGCGCTTCCTGATCCCGCGTTTGAGAAGTCACTGCTCTTGGTCCTTCTTTCCAGCTGTTAGATGTCATGTTCCATTTGTAGAGTTCTCGTGCTCCTCAAGGTGCAGTGGCCCGGGAAACCTCAGTCACCTACCTCTTCTGTGGCTCCTGCCCATGCTCCGTCTGCATCTGATGGAAGTGCTTAGAATATCTCTGTGGTGGCTGGAGAGGGTGGCTGGTTTGAGGCCCCTGTGTGCTCTGGTGTCCCTGCAGTGCAGATCTGTTCCCTCACTGTAAAGAGCAACACGGTGGTGCAGCTCCCAGGGACAAGCCTACTAGAGATCCACCAGCTGAGGGGTGGGAGCTGAGGTTGCCCCACAGCAGCCCCGCTTTGGGAAGCAGTCAGTTGTCCTATGACAAGTGCTGGAGGTGTGCTCAGCTCAGTGGGTGGTTGCTGAGCAATTCAGCCAGTGATACTCTGTCATGTTAGAGGAATCATGCTGGGCACCTACCAGGGCTGCAGCCCCTGTGGAAACTCAGTCTCCAGAACCATCAGTGAGAGCAAACCGTGGGATTTGGGCTGGGAGTGCTGTGAGTGAGAGCTTGAACTCGGGCACTGCGCAGTTGGGACACCTCACTAGCTGAGAGGGGTGTCCTTGCCATCTTTCCTGGCACAGTGGCTGTGAAAGGGACATGCCTCAGTGTACAGGTCGAGGAGAACAGGAGAAACATTCAGGGTCTTAAAGACCACTTAGCACCTGAGCAGAGAATTTGGGAAGGTGACCAATTCCAGAAAGAGAATTGACCAGCTGTTCCCAGGGATGACTTTGTGATCTTGAAGAGCCAGTTAGAGCAAAACCAATGGGCTGGTGAACCTGAGAGGCCGTTGTGGAGTGGGGAGCCTGGTGCCCCTTGAGCAGCACAGTTTTAAGTTCATAACACTGCTACCACGTTCCTTGTATCATTTTATAGAGCTCCTAGAGAGAAGGACCTACTGATTGGGTGTTTCAGCCTAAACCATAATCCCGAGCCAAAGACTAACCTTGCCAGAGCAGAGCTGGAGACATCTGCCTAACTTCTGTCTGTGCCCCGGCATCGGGGTGCAGGGGACCTGGTGCTGTGTATGCAGCTGGTGCTGCCAGAGCTCCTTCAGCTGTTGGTGCCAATGGGACCCTACTGCAGAAAGACACCATTTGGTTAAAGCATGTGGTACCTGGGAGTGTGTCTGGGTTCCTTCACTTACTCTGTTCCCAGTGTTTTGTCTCTGTCTCCATCTGCGTGGCAGAAATGGCTGTATCTGGGTTGTAGGGAGGCTTTGGGAGGAGAAGAGACATTTTCTGAGCTGCTGTTTGATGGCACGAGGTTGTACCTGAAGTCTGGTTGATAACTTTTGAAGAAATAGTCCTGAAAGGGCTGCTGTGCAGATTGTAGATAATAGTGGAAAGAAGGTCCCAAATTCTGCGTAAGTGAGCAGTGTTCCTTTGTCTGCAGTAATGGTCAATGTCACCCCTCTGGCTTTGCCCAGGCTCCTGTAGAGCACCTGAAAATACTGGAGTCGTGAAGGGAGTTGTGCTGACTGAGGAGCTCTGTAGGTTTTTGCTCCCCTGGTGCTTTCTTCCAGCTGCATGAGGCCCTTTGGCAAGGATGTGCAGCTAATTCCCCTCCCTAGGAAAAGCTGGGCTGATCCTGGGTCTTTGAGGCACCTCGACTTCCTTGCTGGGATGTGGAAATGATCCTGTCGGCTGCTTCCGCTCAGGTGCCGTGTGCTGTCGTTCTGGAGTCGGCAGTGAGTTTAGTCCTCTCCTTAGAGGAGTCCTGTGCTGTGGAGATCTCTCGGAGATATTGCCGACGGCGGCTGGGCGCAGGCCTCGTGCTGTTGGCCAGAGTCAGACCCCGAAGGCACCGCTCCGTCCTGGAGCACCCCGTGTCCGGGGGCAGCTTCGGGAAGGTTGTCCTGTGTGGTGTGTGGCACCGGGATGTCCTGTGTCAGGGGCAGTCCTGCTCACCTGGCTGAGGTCACCGCAGTGCCACCTGCACACCTGGCCCTCTGCGCCTTGCCCTGGCTTTGCGGTTTACTGGGTGAGACCACGTGCTCAGCTGGACGTGGTCAGGCTTGGAATTCTTACGTAGTGTATTCGACTTCCCACCAGTGTGACCTGGAAATTTTAAACCCTGAAGAGATGAACAAACCTCTCTTGTGTACTGCAAAGAAAGATCACGTCACCTGTGTTTGCTCACCTGGCTTGGCTAGAACATGACAGACCAGGGTCCTCTCAGAGGTAGAAAAGGATGCAAGGCTCTGCTTTCTCTCATTCAGGTTTTTTTAGTGACTAAAGTTCCCACTGGGCAAGGCAAAACATGCCACGTTTTCTGTTTGAATTTGCCTGGCTTTTAATTTATTGCCATAGGACTGTTCTCACGACCTTTTCCTAGGGGGCTAAGGGCCCTTAGTGTTCGTTCTTGTGCTGTGACGCTCCAGCAGTTTGGAGGCAGGGACGGGGATGCTGCAGGTGCCAGGTCCGCTGAGGAGCAGTCTGAATGATTCACCTATGGAGGGACAGAGACGGCTCATGCGATTGCTGCTCGCTCGTCATGACACACCACTCAGTGTCAGCTGCAAGTTTTGTCTGACCTGGAGCTTTCTGAAGGACCGGGTAGCAAACTGGAACGATTCCTGACACAAATGCACAACTACTGGCAGAGTTTCCTTTTCCCGCTCTGAGTGTGACGCAATCGCCTGGTTTTGCTTTCTCAAAGAGAAAGAAAGCGACTGTTAACAGAGAGGATACTGTCTTCGAAGAAAACACTCCACTGCAAATCTGATATTTGCTTTTGAAGTGGGAAAATGTGAGGTTTGTAACAGATACTGGTCTTGTTGCTTAAAATGAGGATTATACGCACACAAAAAAAAAGGCATTAAAACAATGCCTGTAGAAATTAATGGAGCTTAAGCTTTTGCATGCCTTTGGAAACTGGTCCCTGCTTGCAAGCTCAGTAGTGTCTTCTGACTGTCAGCAGAGGAGGAAGATACCTCCTGGGATAGCTTCCAGACTTTGGAATGGAAGACAATCACCAACTTGGATCTGGGAGCTGGAATGAGGCAAGACTGGGATGGGTTGCCATTTCTGGAAGATGCGCTTTAGCCAAACAAGTGCTGTGCTCAATTCAGGAGCAATAAGCCAAATTTACAATGAAAATAAATTAGATTATTTGGAAGAAATCCTGGTCAGGTCTCTTACTGCCACTGGCAACCAGATGCTTTATTTCACAAGTCAGTAAAACTTTTATTCAATATAGGTTGTTTCCTCCTGTTACTCAAGGTGTGCACATACACTTGGCTCCTTTCTACACAGAGAAACCAGAAAACTTCTCCAGGTTTTACTTCTTGAATGATTAGAAAACTTACTTTCAAGGTGAACGTGTTATTCATTATATTTTATCTCAAAAAAATCTCTTTCCCGTTCTCTGACCCTTTTTCTTCTTGTCCTTGGTGCATTTTTATGGACATTAGTCACAACTCCTAGCCTCCACTTTGCTAAAGAAACCAAATCCTCCTGGTGTTGTGCTGTGAGATAGATTTCCCTTTCCTTTCTCACTGCCTTTTCATGTGCCTGTTCTACCTGAGTTCAGGTTTGTTGGCTATGCCAACAGAGTTTATTCAGACTTCAGTTCACTAAATTCCATAGTTTTTCCCCCACTTCAGGGGTTGCAGTTTCTGTTCATGGTTAGGAATTCTCTTCAGCGACTCAGCTTTTGTTTCTGCGTGGAGCATTGAGGTCCTCAGAGAGCTTGGTCCTTTAGACTGTCAGTGTTCTTAAAGGTGTCTCTACTTGTGTGTTTTAAAATGAGTGGTGCCAGGCATAGTGTGAGAATTTTCTATTTATCCTGATGGCACTTTGGACAAATGATCTCCTACCGTGCTGTCTGTCCTTAGCCACACAAAGCTGAAACAGATTTTAGAGGAGAGTTGTAAATTTTCCAGTCCTTTCAGTCTTTTAATTGTATATTAGATGATGGACTAAAAATGGACCTTTGGAAAACTAAGAAATCTGAAAGGAGTTTCTAAGTGAAACCTCATAGTCTGGATGATGCAAACTAAATGACTATACCCATGATTTTACCCCACAAGAAGAATCAATAGGAATACAAAGCCTTTACTGCTGAAGAGAGGAAGAAACGTAATGTTTCGGTGCCAGTCATTCCAGCTGAATCCTCAGGACATCCGTGTCTAGGCTTTTGTCCTGCTCCTAGCTCTGAGAATGGCTTAAGGCTCAGTAGCTTTGTGCAATGCTCATTTGGTTTCTCGTTATCTAAGAAGCTGGATGCTCTCATCTCCAGAGGGACTGTGTCCCACTCCATTCCATAGTTCATCCATCTCGGTTCCTCTTTTGCTGTTGGTGTTTTCTTGCCTGTGGTGAGTCTGGGTGCCCATCGTGATGAAGAGGAAGTACTGCCTTCTTAATTCTCTGGTTTTGAAATTCCCTAGTGAAAGAACTAATCACAGAATCATGAAACAGCCCAGGTTGGAAAGGGCCTCAAAAGGCCCAACATTCTGTGGGAAGGGGAGCCTGGATGAGATTATCCAGCACCCTGACCACCCTCCGCTGATGGGGACTCGACCGTGTCCCCTGGGAGCTTGTTCCAGTGAAGGATTGCTCTCATTGTAAACACTTCTGTCTTATATCAAGATGAAAGCATATCTCTATATAGACACACATGGGTATGAATATTCATATATATCATGATATGATTCATATCTATAGGATAGCCATGTATTCGCATCAAGATTAATCATATCTGTATGAACCTAGTTTATTTTTGGTTCAAAAGTTGTCATCTTGAATATGTATCCTTTCTTCATCCTGACATAACGAGATGCTGTTCACTGCCTTGGAGGCTCTTTGGGGCATGGGATCTGTGAGGGTGCACAAGAGCGTTGGTGTCCTGCCTGCTCCTCACCATGCTGGTGGTTGCTGGGGCTGCAGACTGCTCTTGTTTGGTGGTTGCTGTGGTCGGTACTGAACTGAGGAGGTGTTTGGGATGAAGGCAGGAAGGTGCTTGACTCCTCTGGTCTGTAGCCCACCATCTCTGCCCTGCAAATAATCCGTTCCCTTGGTAACTGAGAAACCATCTGAATGCAAGAAGAAATAACATCAGAGATAGAGAATCTCCAGCTTGTACTCAGCAGGCTGCTCCTCTACCAGGCCAGGATCTTCCTTCCATGTTCCTTTTTCAGTTGTTCAGGTTTTTTTGGTTTTGTGTTTTTTTTTTTTTTGGTTGGTTTTTTTTAGTTCCTCACAGCTCATGGAGAAATCTCCCACCTTCCATTCGGTCACTGGTATTTTCAGCCTATCCCCGTGTCCTCACGAGTTACTGCTTACTGAAGCCAGATGGATTTAGCTCTTCTCATCTTTCCTGGTGAGTCAGTGCCTCTGGCTCCTGAACTCCTACGTGTCTCCAGCATTTATGTGCTGTGTAAGAACCCCCTCTCTTGTTGAGGTGTTCTTGGAAAAAAGACACATGGAGCTGAATGTGCTGTCCATGTAAAGACATCTCTAGAGATGGCTCTGAGGGGCTTTCTTCAGGGATTAGGAAGCACGGACCTTAGTGAGACCTGGTGATCCTTTCTCTGGTGTGTTCCCAGGTCACAGCCACCCGTAGTTGAGGGTTTCTGGGCTGTTCATGCCATGGCACTAGACACAGCAGAGCTGCTTTCTATCAAATCGTCTGATCGTTCCAATCCCCTTTATGTGTTTTAGTTCCACAGTATTTAGTGGTAATAAATTATTTTCATTTACTTGTGCTTTCTATTAAAAATAATTTTTTTAAGCCTGCTGCTGATCATTAAGTATCCCTAATTCCTGTGTTGTTACAAACATGGAGTAATCGCTTCCTATGAAGTTATTAATGACATGAGAAGATAAAAAGATGTCCGTCCCTCCCCATCCCATATCTGAAGGGTCCTCGCCTCCCCTCCCGTGGAACTCTGCACAGTTAGGCTGTCAGTCATTTGGGGTGAGACCAGGCCTGAGGCAGTTCTCGGCAGCACCCCGCTCCCCGGCTCTTGGCTGGTGACTGGCGCTCGGGCCGCTCCACACCTCTTGGCCTGTGCAATACCCACCGAGCCCAGCCTCGGGCCGTGTCGGTGAGAGTCTCTTGTCATAGCACGTCTGCTCTTTAAAGCTTTACTGTTGCTTTGTCAGCCAAGTTTGGAGTCTTGTCAGAGAATGGAATAAAGGTGTGTTTGTTTTCCAAGGCCTAATTTTCATAGAATTCAACTGCTTGGCACTAGCGCTGCCTGGCGAGAGTCGCGAGTGTTCTTCAGCTGCTTTTCTGGAGCTGGTGCTGGGATGACGAACTGGTGGTCACAGGGATCATGCTGTGAAATCTCTTAGTCTAAGACCACAACACAAATGCTCTTTCAGGGTGTCAAGATTCCAGAGTTTTATGAATCCTCTGTAAGCATCTCAGTTGTTAGGACTCTTGTGTACAAGTTATCCAGCCCTTTTGACTTTTAACAGGGTTATTCCTTATTGAGGGTGTTAAATGGACGCTTCAGCTGCTGGTGGAGTGAAGCATGTTTCATCACCTTCGTGTGATGCGTGTTCATTGTTATGCTTCTGTCCAATTACAGATCAGAAATATTTCATCAAATTGTTTGGGACGGAAGGGACCTTAAAGATCATCTGATTCTGACCCCCCTGCCATGGACAGGGACAGCTCCCACTAGAGCAGGTTGCTCAAAGTCCCATCCAACATGAGAACAGATCCAGTGTTGGAGCATCCACAGATTCCCTGGGCAACCTGTTCCAGTGTCTTGCCACCCTCAGAGTGAAGAATTTCCTTCTTGTTTCCAGTCTAAATCTCCTCTCTTCCGGCTTTAAACCATCACCCCTTGTCCTGTCACTACAGGCCTTTGTAAAGAATTCCTCCCCAGCCTTCTCGTAGGCCCCCTTCAGGTACTGCTAGGCCATAAGAATGTCTCCCCAGAGCCTTTATTGCACATTAGTGTTTTCTGTGTCATTGTGGATCATCCAGGTGATGTAAACGCAGGGATTAGACACTCCTCTCCCCCCTGATGCGTAGCAAGTTATCAAAATACGCCTGTGCATACAGAAACTTGCTGCCTTCTGGAAATCAAGCCCTTAAACCCCCACTCCCATGGGCACGTCTGGAGGAACAGCGTGCTCTTTCTGCAGGTTCTGAAGTACACCAGCCCCCTGATTTGCAGTGTCTTGTTCACTGCCCCTGCCTCCGCCGTGCCCTGGCCAAGAGCGAGCTGCAGCAAACCCTGTGCTGACAGCGCGGGGCACAGCACCGGCACTCCTCAGCTCTTGTGGGCAGCACTCTGGCATCCCTGGCTGCTGTGGAAAGCTCAGTCCCTCCACAGTGCCACAGCTCTGGTTTCACCAGTGTGGTGCTGCTGTGGAAAGCTCAGCCCCTCCACGGTGCCACACCTCTGGTTTCTCCAGAACAGTGCATATTTATCCACCACAGGCTGGAGAGTCTCTCAGGACCAAGTAAACCTGTTGAAAGATAGCTCCTTAAAAATGTATGAAAACTAGGTTGAAATGGAATCAGCCCTTGTTTGGGTGCATTCCCTGGAGATGCGCAGATGAAAACACTGGTGGGACTGAGGGGGACAGAGGAGAGGGGAGGGAGACACAACAGCTTCCTTAGCTTGTGCTTTGGTGCTATTGATGACAAGTGGGTTTCCTCCTGGTCTCCAGTGGCAGGTCAGGGAGATGACAGCCCTAGGCTGAAGTGACAGCTTTTTCCCACTTCCCTCCTTCCCCAGTAGCACTTCTCTGTGGAGGGCGTGTGGGTGCTTGTCTGTCTGGGAGGAACTGGGAAGAAACTCTGGATACATTGCCCAGTTAGTGAAGGTTTGCCCTTCAGAATCAGCTGAGAAACACGTTCCTGCGTGGGAAGTATTTTAGCTCCGTCGTTACCTCTGAGATAAGCGGTTTCTGGCTGGCAGGTGGATCCCTGGTCCCAGAGGAGAAAACGCAAGAAGAGAGAAATACGCAGGAAGTTGGCGACAAGAGCGATGGCAGGGCAGAAGCTGTGCTGCCCCTTGGGACGGGCAGCTGCTCACTGTGATTCCAGAGCATCCTGGAAGTCAGGACAGCTCTGGAGCAGCCTTAGGACAGATGGGCTTTTGGGTAGGAGAAACACTGCACTTGCTGGTTTAGTGTAAGAATCAGTGTCTGGGCCATAATGTGAAGTACTGAGCGTAAAACTGAAAGGCCATCACAGGCTGCTGGATCCAGTTCCTTCATTCGCAGGTTCATGTTCTCATCAGTTGTTCTTTTGATAGACTTCAAACAAACATTCACCAGTTCAGTTTCTTACCACATGGTTTTTAAGGGAGAGCTAATTTACTTTAGGAGTTTGAAGTCTTCCTTCTACCCTAGATGTATTTGTATCCAATTCAAGGCCATTTGCCGTCTTCTAGCAGTGTCTTTAGGTTTAGTTAGGTCTGGTTCCTCCTTGGGGTTTTGCTTTTTCAGTGTTGATAGATGTAAGGTTCTTAGCCTCAGTCCAGTTGACTTTTCTGGCAGATTTCCCCCTGTTTTCAGTCTGATTTTCTTGAATTTGTGACATCCTTGGGGTTTGTTGTTTATCTTTCAGTAGTTTACACAGTCAACTTACTGTGCAACTGGAAGTGACTTTCTGTAACCAGGGACACCATGTATTCCTCGTTCATTGTCAAACATAGCAATCCTGTTGTGCTGGCTCAGGCCCTGAGCAAACCCAGCATGGCTTACTTGGAAATGCCTGGATCCCACTAGTAGAATCCGCTCTAGTCCTTCTTGGGAGACCTAGTTTTCCATCATTTAGACATTTTTGTGTTGAATATAGATAGAAGTCTTGGGAGCATTACTAAAATCCATCAAGAATGAAAAAAACCCATGTGGTATTTGTAGTTGGACCCTAACAGAGTTCTCCATGCAAGAAGCACTCGTCTCGTCTGAGCTGATTTCAAAGACTGCTATCAGTGACATGCAGCGCTGCCCCAGGACTACCCTCTGCTCTGTGCCACCTGAATAATCCTTGTCGTCCTGTGCTCGGATTTCATTTGGTCTCCAGGTCTTGCACCACAGATGATGTACTTAAGGTCTGTCTGGGACCAGGGATTTCCTTGTGAAGGACCTCCACAGCTTTCTGCTGTGCTGTGGGCTGAGCACAAGGACGTGGCAAGGAACCTCACTTGAGTTCTGCATTTCCTGTGGTGGTCTTTTTGTTTCAGTTTTGTTTAAACATAGCAGAACATGAAGCCCTGCAGGCTGTTGCTTCTGTCCTTGTAGAAGAGAAGAAGGGTTTGAAGGGAGGGGTTAAGGAAAGGAAGTCTGCTTCTTGTGCTGCCCACGTTGTGGCCTGACTTAAGCCAAGCGGACCTGATGTTGAAGCTAGACACCTCTGCAGCAGCCGCTCTCTGTTCTGGACTTCGTTTCCAGAGAAGTGACATCTGGAGGACAGCAAATTTGGTTCTCTCCAGGAGTCTGTGTACGTTTCTGTCACCTCACCAGTTCCTTGGTCCTTGGCCCTGACAGATCCCTGAGAGTCCTGTCTATCCCATTCCTCTTCCTGCAACCTACTACCTGCTCCCTGTCTTCATTCTGCCTGGGGCAATGTGAACGGTTTGTGCTGGTGTCCTGAATATAAGCAATTTCAGTTCAATTTGACCAAAAGCTTTGCTATTGGAAGTGGATGTGATTTGGTACGTAGAGGTGGGAGATAGGACGGAGAAGAGATTTCTGGATTGCACAGCTACAATCCTGAAGCTGCCTGTGCAGAGGGGAGAGGAAGGAGGAGTCCGCTTCTCTGGAATCATGTGTTGATTTCCATGAACAGAGCAAAACCAAGTGTCTGTCCAGGGAAGAGGTGCCTTTTTTTTTTTTTTTTTTTTGTTACTGCGTCCTACCTTGGAGTGCCCCTTAATCCTCCTGGTAGTTGTTTGGAATTGCACCCCAAGGGGAGCCATGTGGCGGAACTGGGCTGTGATATGAACGCTATCCCCGTTCCTTGATCCAGTCCCAACCCACGGCTGCTCAGTTTACCTTGTGATGGGCATCTCATTTGAGGTGTTCATTGCAGGCAAACTGGCTCTTGGTCTTGAGATGTGGTTCAGGACTCAGCTGTGAAAAAGGATTTGTTTGTTTAAATGTGTTGTGACCTGGGTGCCTTTGGGGTGTGGATGCCACAGCTTCCAGAAATCCATGAGCAGATGCAAGCAGATAAAGTTGATACTCTTGTGCTTATTCTTCAGTCATTTCTTGCTCTTCAAGATGTTCTGGGCATGCTGCTAGTCTGCACTGGCCTGTAACCTGTGTCCGTTCTGCTTCCAGTTGACACTGACTATCGTGCGGCAGACAGGGGGGCTGGGCATCAGCATCGCAGGGGGCAAGGGCTCCACCCCCTATAAGGGTGATGATGAGGTAAGACCCTGTACCCTCTAACGATTGAAGCATCCACTCTCAGGGATGGGTTCTCTGTAGCTGGAGGTCGGATGTCCATAGATATCAGATTTGTGGCTGGGCTGGGCTTCCAGAACAAGGTGGGAGCAGCTCTCGACTCACCCTGTGGTGGGTGGGTTTGGGGTGACGTGGTTGGGGTGATCACCCACTGGGGTCATGTTGCTGTCCTGCCCCCACATCCAGGGTATGGGACTGGCATGGGGGTGTTGAGTTGGGGCGGAGTGGTCTCTCTACACTTTAGAGGGTTGAGGAACGGGCTTCACTTCTTCTAACAAGTAGTTTTGTTTCCAGGGCATCTTTATTTCCCGTGTGTCAGAAGAGGGTCCTGCAGCTCGTGCAGGGGTTCGTGTTGGGGACAAACTTCTGGAGGTAATCACCTTGCACTGTGAAGAAGCAAATGCTCTTAAAGACTTGAAGGTGGAGGGGGAAGTATGATTCAGTATTTATTTGCCTCAAGGTGATTTGAAGGCCAAATGAAGCATCAGGAGCTGTGCAAGAGCAACACAGAATTCCCCTAGCTCAAAGAGTCAGTTGTTTAATTAAAATGTTACCATTAATCTTCTGCTGCTTTATAACCACAGAGGTTGCTCCCCCAGCTCTGAAGTGCTGCATAACCCAGAGTAGATATGGTGCTTAGGTTTAGCAGTGGACTTGGTAGAGTTCGGCCGATGGTTGGACTCAGTGATCTTGAAGAAATGATTCTCTGGTGGTGCTATGAAACTCCCTTGTGGGCAGCAAACAAGGTCTGGGCGCCCTTGTGAGAAGCCGGTGCTGACCCAGTGCTGCTGGGAATGAGCTGGGGCCGGAGCTCCCCACTGAGGTATGGGTTGAGCCTGGCTCTGTCTGTCCCCAGGTGAACGGCGTGTCCCTGCACTGTGCTGAGCATCACGTGGCGGTGGAAGCTCTGCGGGGATCAGGAAGCTCTGTCTCCATGACAGTTCTGCGGGAGCGGATGGTGGAGCCGGAGAATGCCATCACTGTCACGCCGCTGCGCCCCGAGGATGACTACAGCCCACGTGAGAGGCGAGGGGGTCTACGCTTCCCGGAGCGGCCTGAGGGGGCACCTCCCACGGAGAGATATTCCACCTGCCTCATGCGCAATGAGAAGGGCCTGGGCTTCAGCATTGCTGGTGGCAAAGGCTCCACACCCTACCGGGCTGGTGACATGGTCAGTAATGGTTCCCTGGGAAGGAAGGTGCTTGATGCCCAAGTCTCGGCACTCCCTGTGGGAGCAGCGTGGGGTCTCCCTCACCCACGGGCACAGAGCGGTGCAGAGTGGCCCTGAGCTGGTGGGCCAGGAGGGCTCCGAGAGCCTGAATCTGCTCATAATGTGGGGAAGGAGGGGTGGCTGGGTCTCACAATCCCTCCCAGTGACATCTGATCTTGCTGCTGTCCTCTTGACATATATTCTGGGCTCTTGGCCACACGAAGGCTTTGCTGCAGCCGGAGCTTTGCGGGTGGCTCTAGAGGCAGAGGAGGGTTTGTGTGGGACAAGGAACAAATGGGAAGTGCTGGGGCAGGGTAGGGGTCTGTGAAGGGGGAAAGGGCTGAGTCCTGCCTAGTGTCCAGGAACAGTTCTGGTGAGGGGAAACACAGGCTGCTCTGACCCTTCTGACTGTGTTTCAGGGTATCTTTATCTCGCGGATTGCAGAGGGTGGTGCAGCCCATCGGGACGGGATCCTGCACGTAGGAGATCGGGTCATCTCGGTGAGTGTGGGTGTGCAAGGCAGGGGTCTGACTCAGCTCCCTGCCCTTCCTCATATAGGGGCTGGTTTTCTGTCATTGAAGCTGGATTTTGGGGTCCTTTTTTCAGCTCCTCAACAGCATTTAATCTTGGTGGTTCTACCTCTGCCAGTGACTAGTGGTGGGTGCCTCCCCTTTCCCCCAGTGCTGCCCGTGAGCACTTCCCCACAGCCCAGGCTGTAGTGGGGGAAGGTGACAGGGCAGCACGGCCCTGGCCGGGCATGCCTGGGAGCCCTGGCTGGCCTCGGCACGGCGTGTGGGGCAGGGGGGTCGGCACAGGCTGCGGTGGGGGGAGGCTGCCTGGGCTGGCGTGGAGCTGGGCAGGGCCACCACGGTGCTTCCACTGGGAACTGCGGCCCATTCCCCGTCTTCTTCGTGCCAGTGGTACGGATGTCGCTGCCGCTCTAACCTCGAGTCTCTCTGCCTAACGTGTCACTTGCTACCCTCCTGCGGGGAGAGTCTGCTGAGCCTCCTGGCCCTCTTCCCAAGCTCGCATGTACTGCCTCTGAGTGAGAGCTCCCACATCCTGGTGCTGGTGGTGGGGTTCTGATCCAGCTTCTGTGGTAAGAGCACGTGTTACCACAGAGCTGGCGTGAGTAAACACTGATACGGCCTCGTCAGTGCTGGCTTCTGTCTGCTCTACCCCTAGGCTGGAGGCTGTGTTGTATTTGCTCGGGCACAGAATTTTAGCGGAGCTCTGGCCCAGCTCTGACCTTCTCACCTTAGCAGGAGGCTTGAACTTGTCCGGCATCTCTCCCTCCTTGCTGGCACTCCTCCTAAAATCAAGCTGTGACCCTGCTTGTTGCTGGACAGCCCAAACTGTTGTGGTTTTGCTCATCTTTCAATCCTGCACTGGTACAGAGGCATGACTGGGAGGCGTAACCATGGGCACACAGCCTGTCACATGGTGTTGGCTTGCTCCACCTGTGTCAAGAAGGAAACACAAGATCTCAGTGTAGAGTGAAAAGTCAGACCTGTCTCTACCCTGCCATTAGCCACTCTATTTATAATCTGTGGGCAGCTTTGTAGGAAAAGAAGATCCAGTTCCCTGGTAGTAGCTGGCAGTGTCTTCAGCTGTCAGCGCGTGGGCCCAGGGCTTGCAGAACCCAGGACCTTCTTGGTGGTGTTTCTTGTGAGCAGCTGCAGGAGCTTCAGGCTAGAGCTGCAGGGCTGCCCTGGCCCAGCGACACTGGATGTTGAGAGAGTGTCTGTGCTCTTCACAGCAGTGCCCACACAGCCTCATGTAGATCCCTGTGCACCACAAGTCTTCAGTGGTTGCCCCTTTTCACTGGAAAGCTTTTTGGGCTGTGCTGGTTCCTGGGATGCGCGGTGCAGTTTGCGTCTTCCCCTGGGTCTGTGTGGGGCAGCAGCAGGCAGAGGCCTTTTCTCAAAGCCCTGGTCTCCTAGTCATGCCTCAGTTCTCACTTGGCCAAAGAATTTTTGTTGGGTTTTGGGTTTTTTTTTTTTGAAAATACAACACAGCTTCATACTCTTCCCCTGTGCTCTAAGTCATCCTGGACCTCTGTATGGGAGAAGGACCAGGAGAGCTTCTTTTGCTTTCTTAAGGGAGCTTTGAGCACATGGATTGAAGAGCCCAGCCTAGATCTCTCTTCAACATTAACACCCTCAAAACTCACCAGGGATTGACTAACCTTCCAGCTTTCCCTGTATTCTTGTGTGTCTTGAGAATCATTTTGGTAGCAGAAGGCATGGGGCCGGGAGCTGCGGGGTGGGGGGCGAATGTTGGAGAGTGTGAATCATGGCATGGGAGTCTAGCAGGGAGGGTGTAGGAGTGGGAGCAGTGGCTCAGGGCAACTGGGTTTGTGGGATAGGACTGGGAGTAGACTGAAGAAATCTGCTTCTAGGGGAGATACAGGGCAGTAGCTGCACCAGGTGACACCCAGGGCTCCTGGTGAGAGAGGTCTGATCACCAAGAAAGTGGACAGAATAATATAACTCCCTGGCACGCAGAAGAACGTGTGGAGCTAGGATGGGATGTATGACACTCTTGACAACCAGAAAGCCACCCTGCGCTGGTTGGCCGTGTTCCCTTGCTAAGAAGAGACACAGCAATAAAGGCCACTGAAAATTGGCTGTCCAGATGCTGGAAAGGCATCCTGAGCGCTAGGTAACAGAGAAGTTAACAAGTAAAATGCCATCAAGGGCTGTTCTATACAATACAGCTTTGACTCTGGGAGTTCCTGTGCCCCGGTCAGTGGTCTGGGGAGGTACCACTGTGTGCTGCTGGTCTGACTGTTCTTACCTTGTCAGGGGCAGAAAAACAAGGGGGGGGGGAACGCATGAGGTCAGGAGTGCATGGGGCTGCAGCAGGTCTGTCTGTGGAGCACCTGGTGATGAGATCCGAAGGGACACATTCTTCTGCATGTCATTTTTGTTAAAAATTGGTGTGTTTGGTAGATAGGAGGACCCAAGGGGATCCTCCCTTTCCAGTTCACTGGACAGAAGGCTGCGGCTTTTCCCTGTTCCCAGGCGCAGCCATCAGGAAGCTAAGTGCAGATCCCAAAGGTAGAGCACACAGCAGCCATGTCTGGCCACAGATCTACACAGACAGGAAGGGAGCAGGACCTTTACAGGCACACACATGAACACCAACAGTCCTCACAGGCCATGAACAACGCGGACAATGTCACCTTTGGCTAACCAGGCATGAGGTTGAATGGGCACATGCACTCCGTCACTCACCTCATGAATATTTATGTTTGCAGGTCTTTTCAACCTCTGGCCCAAGTGTCAAATTCTTCCAGGATTTTTGGTCAGACCTGAGCCTTTTATCCAGTTTCTGGGCCAGCTGTTGGGTCTTTCCACATTTTGGATTCCTACTTGCTGGCCAGTCCCACTTGGGTTGTACTGGTAGATCTTGCACACTCAGAATGCATCTGGTCTCCCTACCCAGCACAGAGAGCAACTCGCACCATTGGTGCAAACAGTGTGATAAAGAGAGAGCAGACTCTGGTGACCAGGCACAGGGCTCGGCCAGACAAGCTTCCTGGCCACACTGCCTCTGATCAGCCTCTTATTCTCCACCCTCTCCCTTTTCCCATACTCGTTCCTCCCCTCTTCTCCTTGGCCACTCCCCTTTTCCACCTGTGACCCTTTGCTAAACATCCCATAATAAGTTTTGCACATTCTCATAATCCCCCCTAAAACTTCCTGTAGCAAATTTGCTCTTTCCCTCGAGACCAGTTCTGATAATCTGTGATAATCTTGATTCCCTCTGCACATGGTTACCAAGGCTTTGGTTGCAGTTTTTCAGCGTGACCGTTGGAGCGATTCCCTTGATGATCCGCCCATGAGAGGCCCGAGCCTTGCCTCTGCCCCTCACACGGTCATGGAGAACAGTCGCATCCATTCTGGTCCTTTGAGGTTCTAGGCAAGCTGTTGCAGATCTGGGTTTTGTAGGAAGGGCTCAGTCTCCTGCCTGTCAGAGCAGCTTTTCTCCGTACATCTTGTTAACTTACGTTAGATAACATTTGTGTGCATGAAGGATGAGAACAGGGTACAGCTCTTCAGGTGAGTTCTCTTCAGGGCTTTGTATGAATGATGTTGCTGCTTCCCCATATGCACTGGAAGTATCTCTGTCTGGAGCGTTTTCTCGTCTGCTGATACCACAAGATGACTGTAGTTGTATTGAAATTTCTTGGTGTAGCATGCTAGGTAATGGTTCCTTGTCCAGAAGAGTTCTAGCTTTCCCTTTGTGTCAGCCAGTCCATCACTGGGGACAAGCAGAGTCTCTCTCTCAGTGCTTCCAGGTATTCTCGCACCTGGGGTGTGCTTTTTGCAGCTTAAAACTAACACCTTCTCCAGGCTGTCATGAGCTTGCCCATCACGGGTGATGGCCAGCCTGTCACACATAAGATCTTGCTCTTTGGCACCTGTGCCTGGCCTCTGAGAGTGACTGATGAGGGCAGACAGCCCAGTTCAAAGGCAGCCGGTGCTGTGACACTTCAGTGCACTGTGGCATCACCTCTGGCAATCGCTGTTTTGTCGTCTTCCCACGTTGAGATCTTTGGACCCACTCCTTTAATGTAACCTCTTGGGCTTCTTTTATCATGACCCAGTGGAAAGCTGGAATGCAAAGCCAAGGAAGAGTAACAGGTACCTCCTGGTAGCGAACCAGCTGCAGCACAGTCCAGACAATAGCCAGGTTTGTAGAGCTCCAGGAAGTGGAGCATCATTCTTGGTCTTCATGGGCCCAGGGATCATCACTGGTGCCTTTAGGGCTTGGAGAGGTGCAGGGAAGATGGGGAAGGGGCTGGTGAGCTGTCTAGAAAGAGGATCATGGTCAGGTGGGAACAAGCAGGCGCCTGTGTCCCTTTGCCAGGTAGGAAGAGGTCAGGTAAGTTACAAGGCACTTTGGGGAAGGGGATTTTGAGAAGGGGCAGTGTTCCAGCAGGATGGGGTCCCTCAGTGCTTGGCTAAGTGCTTAAAACAACAGGGTGTCCTCGAGTGATGGTCTGACGCTGAGTTTGCGGGTTGTTCTAGATCAATGGGGTAGACATGACAGAAGCCAGGCATGATCAGGCAGTAGCGCTGCTTACCGCGTCCTCCCCCACCATCGTGCTGCTGGTAGAGAGAGAGGGCGCAGAGCAGCTCAGCGAGGGAGACTCGCCGGGCGTGCCGCGGGCGCGCATGCACTCCCCACCGCCGCCCCCCGGCCACGGGGACAGCCCGCCGGACGAGACGCCTTCGCTGCCGAGGAACCATCTCCCCAGAGGCCTGGAGGATCAGTATCCCATCGAGGTGAGCGGGTCTGCTGGAGTATGGGACAGTGTTATCTTGGGCATTTTTCACTGGAAAAATCGGTCACCTGAGGAGGGCTGGCCCAAGGTTGTTATCGGGGTGTTGAGAAGCGGTGGGAAGCCCCCTTGTCTTGTGGGTACTTACCATCTTCTAACTCATGTAAAACAGCCCTGACTCCATGATCTTCTGTCTTTGTGGTCCTTATGTGATATTCCTTGTTCCCTTTCACTCTGCTTCTTGTTCCCTCAAGGAAATTCACCTTGTAAAAGCAGGTGGTCCCCTGGGACTCAGCATTGTAGGAGGCAGTGACCATTCGAGCCATCCGTTTGGGATTCATGAGCCAGGCGTCTTCATTTCCAAGGTAGAGTCCCATGTCAGCAGCCCAGCAGTGGACATTCCTGAGCTGTTTATTGTTGGGATTAAGATGAAGGGGTTTGATGCAAGAGTCTGAGAAGCACAGCACAGATCTGAAAAAGAAACCAGGGTGGAGGAGGGATGCGTGCACGTGTAAGGAGTTAGCTCATACTGGACATACTGGTGCTGTTGTGGAAATCGAAGTGCGTGTAACTCATGCTGAACTGTTTGGGGAGAGTTAATGTTTGAAATTGCTGAGCTTGCATTCGCTTCTAATGAATCCTGGAAGGACGCAGACATTTCAGAAAGCGTTGGCAGGATGAGCGTGTAACTGCGAGGAGAACCAGACGTGCTCTTCTGGATTGAGGCCAGTGTCCTTCGACCCAGCGGTCTCTTTCCTGTGCTGGCATTAGCTGATGCTAGTTACAGACAGCACACGAGCCAGCCACCTGATGCAGCTCGTGCCCTTCGCAGCCCCTCACATCCACATGCGTTGGATTGAGGATGTTAGAGAAGACATCCCCACCGAGTTGTTTTTCAGGTCACAGATGGACATGCTGAATAACACCAGTCCTGCACCAATCCCTCATGCACCCCACCAGTGAATCTTTTGTGTCCTGAGTAGCAGCTGTCCAGCCCTGCCCTTTGTTTCCTCGCCTTTAACCAGCTTTCAGTCGATTGACTTTGCCTCCCATCCAGGGGACACAGCTTCTCTGACAGCCTTTAGGTTCAGACCTTGTCAACAGCCATTGGGAAATCAGGATTCCAGATTTCACTGTTTCTCTCACAGTGATGAGGCAGGTCAGTGAGGCAGGATTTGCTTTTAGATACTGTGCTTCCAGCAGCAGCCCTGCCATTTGACATTTGAGCTCCTTCAGAGTTCTTGGAGAAAGTGTTCTGGTTACAATCACTGGCAGAGTGATGGAAGAGCTGACACAGGATTGGTTCAGATGAAAGTGATAATATGAGAATATAGGAGCGTATACACTGACACTTCAAAGCAAATCTTACTTTGTTCTTTGCCAGTGTTCACAGATATTTTACCTCTTGGAAAACTTTGGTTGCAAAGAGAGAAGTCCAAATGGGCCTCGGAGGACATTGAGGGTAGCTTGGGTACACACTGAGCATCTCTTCAAGGAGAGGTGGAATCTCCTCTAGTTGTAATGTTAATGATTCTTTGTAGGTCATTCCCCGTGGACTGGCATCTCGCAGTGGGCTCCGTGTAGGGGACAGGATCCTGGAGGTAAATAGCATTGACCTGCGCCATGCTACCCACCAGGAAGCTGTGAATGCCCTGCTCTCCAACACCCAGGAGCTGACCATGTTAGTAAGGCGAGATCCACCACCTCCTGGCATGCAGGTAGGTTCTGAGTGAGAGAACGGGAGGGGAATCACACTCTCCTTGATAGAAGGATCACCTTTTTGAAGGCAGCTTCTTATCTATCTGGAAGTCTGGGACTAGGATACAACCAAACATCTAGTTGAAATTGTCTTCTCTTTTGGAAGAATCCAGCCTCTTGTAAGTGTACATCTAGTTAAGGATAGTGGAGGATCTCTGGCCATGCCCATGGTGATACTGTGACTAGAGAATGATCAGATTTCATGAAGACCAGACCTGAACAGGAGATCAGAAAAGGGCAAAGCCTCATCAAAAGGAATGAACTGTGGCAAATGAGTCTAATTCAAGCCCTTTTCAGGGTAGTCAGAATATGGCCAGATACTAGAAGCATTTCCTCAACAGTTCCAGTCTGAACTTGACTCAGAAACAAAGACACTTTTTTCTGTGTTTACAGGAAATATGTATTGAAAAGGCTCCAGGAGAAAAGCTGGGCATCAGCATCCGAGGTGGAGCAAAAGGCCATGCTGGAAATCCGTTTGACCCCACTGATGAAGGCATCTTCATTTCTAAGGTACCAGAGCACAAACTCTGCAGCTTAGCTGTGTGCAAGGGCTGTGAGGGAAGAGGGGGATTGTGCTGGGGTTTGTTTGATGCGCGCTCTCCACTTCTCACAGGGTACATAGTTCTGGAGCATTCGCCATCCACTAAAGGGGGCGCATCTCCTCCCTTTTGTATATCCCCCTCTTCTTTCATGTCCTACATTCACTTTTATTTTGCCTTGCTTTTTTTCTCATGCTTCTTTATAACATGAACCCATACATCTTTCCTTCCTCCAAGTGCTCATGGCCTTCCTTCCCCCTCAGACATGTGGGCTCTTTCCTCCTTTCATCAAAAGCATGACGAGTTGCACACCTTTCCTCTGTGCCACGCTCCGTGTGTGTCGGAAAGCCGGGTTGTATGCGTGTTTATTTGTTGTGTCACTTCAGCTTGATCTGTCTTACCTGTCCTAACCAGAGTGGTTTTCCCACTTTTCTTATTTTGTCTGTACATTCCCAGTAACTGAGAGACAAAGTAGTGCTTTTTCTTCCTCCTCCTCCTCCTCCTCCTCCTCTTAATTTTTACAGGTACTTTGTTAAATGTATCTGTTGTTTTTTCTCCAAAACCACCTCCTCAATCCATCAGCCACCCATGCCTTTGGTTTGCTTGGGGTTTCTTTGCCACTCTGATCCCAGCAGTACATGGTGTGCAGCAGTCCCTCCTTCTGTCCCTTTCCCTAAGGTGCTTCAAGTCGTATCCTGCATGTCTATCTGCGTGTTCCCGACAGCAGTGTCTCTTTGTGTCATTATTCAGGTTTTTTTCTCACTTCCTAGCTTGCACATTTCTCTCGAGCCTCACATGTTTCAGGTTTTGGTTTGGTTTTTTTTTCTTTTATTTCATGTTATACCCACAGCAAGTCCTGCAGTATCTTTTCCCTGTTCCGAAAGGGGAAGACATGAATAAGACTCTTCCCTGCCTTTGTTGTGGTGGCAAAGCGTGACTTCCATCCTCTCCTCACACTGATGTGGGGGCTCATGCTCTTAGAGACAGTCTCAGGCTTTCTCCTGCCTTGTCAATGTGCTGCCTGTAGTTGCTTCCTCTGGTGGCAGCTTGTGTAGATGAGGCAAGGATAAGTTCTTGTGGCTTGCTGGGGCTAGAAAAGAGGAGCTACACATTATTTCTCCGGAAGAGAGGATGGAAAATGACAGACGTGCATGATTTGTGATGCCTGCCTCTGCCACGAAGACAGTGAAAAGTCTTTATGCCTCACTTATCTTTTTCCACAAAAATCATCCATGTGCTCATGTTTTCTCTCTCCCAGCAGAACGCTATTACACTTTCTTTCCTGTGAAGATATATCACAGAGGCGAGGGCGTTCCTTCTCACCTGCTTCACTGACAGAACAAAAGCAGTTTCTTTCCATGGGACAGCACATTCCAAACACAGATTTTTTTTTATCTCCCATAAGAGATTCCCTCCACATCTCTTTCCTCTGCCAAACTGTGCACATTCTTCCTCTTTTACCTTCTCCATAAGAATCTATTAATACTTCCAGACACGATGTAGCCACAGCCTTTTCTCCCTATTTCCTCTGTATGCTGTCTTCTCTCATTCCTCCTTCCCAATGGTCCCCATCCCCTCTAATCCTCTCTAACCTTCTATGGTGACATCTTGGTTCCCTCTGCTTGTTCCAGGTGAGCTCCTCGGGGGCTGCAGCCCGGGACGGCCGCCTGAAGGTGGGAATGCGGATCCTGGAGGTGAACCACCAGAGCTTGCTGGGGATGACGCACACGGAAGCGGTGCAGATTCTCCGAAGCGTGGGTGACGCGCTCCTTGTGCTAGTGTGTGATGGCTTTGATCCCAAGGCTGCAGCTGCCATCGAGGTGAGAACTGAAGCGCAGGGCGCTCTTGTAGCGGCCAGTACCACAAGGGTCCCTCCTGTTTCTTTATAGGAGGTTGCTGGGTTCTCATTTTTTTCGAGGTGCCAGATTTCAAAGTCTGGTCTCCTGCTCTGTGGACTAGGGCTGGCTGCCAGGTCGTAAAAGCAGTAGTCTCTAAAGGCTGTCTCGCTCCTGCTGATTACAGAACTGTTTCACAATATCACTGCACTGGTTAGAAATGTTGTTTTCAAGCTCATTTTCTCCAGGCTATTTGTTCCTATTTTTTTCTTGTGCCAATGTTATATTTAAAGTAAATAGTCTGTCTTTTTGTCATTGTTTGCACAGGGAAGCACTTGCCCATAGCAATCCTGTGTCTTCTCAGCTTTCTTTTTTCAAGGCTTAGCAGGAAAGCTGCTTTTTTCTCCACCAGAGTATGTACCCAGTCTCTGCTCACATTGTCCCCTTTCTGTACCTGTTTCAATTTAAATTCACCTTTCTTAGACCTCAGTTTCCTTGAGTGATTGACAGCTGATAGGAGGTTTCAGGTTGCGAAGGAGTTCTGACTTGCTTGGGATTGTCTTGGTGCTCTGTGTCTGGGAGCCCAGTATATGCAATTTTTTGTATGGCACACTGTGGGCTTCCACCATCTTTTATTGCCTTTTTCCTTTGTAGATGTCCCCAGGAATTATTGCAAACCCTTTTGCTGCTGGTATTGGGCGCAAGAATAGCCTGGAAAGTATCTCTTCTATTGATCGGGATTTAAGCCCTGAAGAGCTGGAGATCCTGCAGAAGGTGGGTATCTGGCTACAAACGGGGGAGTGTTGTGGAGTGGAAAAAGTTTCTGAAAGTCTCTCCTGTCTCCTGTGGTGCGTGGATTCTGCAGCTTAATGGGTAGTGGATTTTCAGGGATCAGCGGGTCCCAGCACTTTCATCAGGAATGGGCTAGGACAGGGCTCTGAAATCATGAGGTTACAGGTGCTCCGAGCGGGGGGAGAGCACTGGGTGAGGTGGCTCTAACTTTGGTCTCTCCTAGGAGGTGGAAATGGTGAGAGAAGCAACTCAGTGGGAGAGAGAAGAAATGGAGAAAGTGGTGAGAGTTTTTTTCTGCAGCAGAATCTGTTGTTGGCAGCGGTTCTGCCAAGCCTGTGACCCCCAAGGAAAACTCCACAGACTCTACCCAGTTGTTAATGCCGTGGGGCTCTGGGCCATCTCTCTCCGTAGTGCACCGCTCAGTTACTCTTGCTGCTTTGTGGCTTTGCCATACCTTCCCGTGAGCCTCTTCAGTTGGCCCTCTTCTGTCAGCTACAGAGCTCAGCTTCGGTACCTGCTCGTACTTTATGGCCAAGCTTCAACCTTGAGAAAAAATGGCCAATTAGCTCGGAATTCCCCCAAGGAATCAGTTCTCTCTGTACAGCACTCCCATGACAGAGCTTTTATGAGCGAGGATGAGAACACACAGCTCAAAGCTGCCCCGAACTGAAGAAGTGACGCTGCTAAGTAGTCATGAGTTTGTACTCCTCAGTTCATTCACATCATCAATTTTATGATTCGTTATGAGAGTTTTGTATTTCTGCCCACTTGTTTCAGCCTTTCACTGAAGTAGATTAGCACGAGTCAAACCCCTCAAGGACTTGGGATTTTTATTTATCCCTCTTAAAACTGTAATTTATCCAGTCAGATTCTTTTGGAAGATGAGGGAACGTGGAATTCTTCAGTACTGTGACTTAGGACTCTGTTCTGGCAGACGAGTGTGTGTATGTTTTGCAGCCATTTCTGCAGGTTTCCTATTTAGATACACCTGATATTTCTCTAGGTTCTTTCTGTGGTTGTAATCACTCTGCTTTTTTTAATTTGCTTCCCCTCAACAGTGTAGTTTTATTGGCAATTCTGGATGGGGGTGATCTTTATAATTTAGTTAACACTTGAGATTTTACTTGTTTTGGAAACAGGCTTCAAGGTTTTGAATAGATGATGGCACAGGCTGTAAGAGGACAGATCAGAACAAGAAAATGGCCACGTGACCTTTCAGGTGTGCCATATGTGTAACCATTGAACATACATACACATTTTTTCATATTTCTATAATCGTGCTCTGCACAAAACTGGAACTCTGTCTCTAGTAGTGGTTTTGATGATGAATTTACAGCAGTGATGGAGCCAGCACTCTGTGGTAGCCATTATAGTGCTGTAGGAAGTTCCCACCCCAGGGCCAGATCCTCAGTAATACTCTTGGTTGTCTCCATTTTTGGACCTTTCCTCTAATACTTCAGTGTTTCATGTTCAGTCTTGCACAAGCGATAGAGATCAATTGTGTCTCGTTGTAGTGAGGTTGCAAACTGAAGAAATAAGAAGGATTTTGGCTTTGCTGTGCTTGCCATTAGCCTTGTGGAGTTTTTCAGCACCACTGCTGCATGCATCTCTCCAGTTCAGTTCTTTGATGGTTCAATCTCCAACGGCTACGTTAATAACTCCAGATCTCCACGGACTGATTCGTGGTGTATTTCTCTGTCCCAGCGCTGTAACTGTAGTTGTTTTTCTAGTCTTAATCCAGAGCTCTCCTAGTCTCCGAGGATGTTGTTGGGGATGAACTTCGAACATTTCACAGCTCCACCTGTGCTGGCTGGTGCTCTTGCCTCACTCGAGTTTAAGACCTCAGAGGAGGATCACACACAAGATTACGGTCAGCTTAAGCACAAACAGATTCAGAATAGATTTTAGCTTAAATATCCCTAAATATCCTTCTGGGCCTTGTGATCTTCCAGAGCATTAGTGTCTTCTCATGTTGCTCATTATTGTCTGGAGATCGGGGGTGTGTTGTGGGACACTGATTATTTGCTAGTGGTAATGCATAGAAGAGGAGGTCCTGTTCAGTGCTTACCCAAATTTTCAGTTATCTCCCTCTGCGTTGCTCAGATGCCTTCCACCTCCCATCCTTCCAGCCTTGGTGCCTCTGAACCATCTGGTTGCTGCTGTTTGGGTGGAGCAGTCAGGAGGGTTGCACTACGCAACAGAATGGAAGAATAATGCTGCTTTTGTCCACAGCCCTCTCTCTGCAGTGTCCCTGCTGGGCCAAAAGTCTAAATGCTCAGAAATCAGTTCTAAAGACAAGTAAACCACCTGGAAGCCAGCCCGTAGCTGGGGCTGTGAGATCATTCAGTGGTCACTCACAGTAGTTCTGTGCTGCACTGAGTGACTGAGCACTGACCAGCTGATTTAAACCCTGCCTTCTGCTTACGCAATGCTGTCTCTATTTATAGTCTTTTGGCTGTGATGCTGGTAACAAGCATGTGATTTTTTTAGGTCTTTTTCCTTAGTGACAACCAGGCTGGCGCTCTGTAGATTGTTTTTTCTATTCCCTTCCAGCTTCTCCAGTCTGTGCCCTGCCAGATGTCTCTTCCAGCAATAAGCAGCCTTCTCCTTTCCCTTGGTGCTGGCATAGCTTGTGCCTGGGGGACTGTAGCTCCCTTTGCTTCTCACCGGGACTGACCCTGCTGAGGGTCTCGGATGTCTGCTCTCTGCCCCTTGTCTGGTGACACCCTGGCTTGTGTTGTACGGGGTGTCTGTTCCCGCTCGTGTGCTGGCGACAGCCCAGCTCGCACAGAGCTCCAGCTCCTCCTTCCCCGGGCCCAGTGTAGGTGCTGGCTTTCTGCTCACCCTCTCCAGATGCCAGCGCTGTTTATGCTCCTCTGTCCCCCTCCGCGTTGCCCCCAGCATGGTGCTGACCTCTTTCCCTCTCTCTTTGCCTGTGCTGCTTGGATGCTGCTCTGACTCTGTCCTGTCTCGTGGAAGGAGTGGATGCGTAGGGAGCGGGAGGCAGCCACGCAGCAGCTTGAGGAGGAGGCAGAGGTGAGGAGCATGGTGGGAGGGTTGGAGAGTTGCAGAAAAGGGACGCAACTGGACTTGAAGGCCAGAGAAATCTCCAAAAGTGCTTGTTTCCCATAACTTCTGTTCTCCACTCCCCAACCCCACCTCCAAAAACTTGACTTTTGGGTATAAGGGAAGATACAGAGATGAAGAGATCTGTATCGTGATTGAGGAAGAAATGGTGAAATGCAGTGGCTAGAATTAGAAAGGCAGACAAATGCAAATGGGAAACAAAATCAAAGTTATACAACGAGGGTGGGTTAAGGTTGAGAAAAAATACTGGAGAGGAATTGCAGATTTGTGCGCTCAAATGTCTCCAAATCCAGACTGGAAGCCTTTCTGGATGCTGTTTGGAGAAAACTGGTATGTATGTCACGTTCCCTCCCCTGTGAAGGAGCGGATGTGTGCGCAGGGGGACAGGAGGAACGGTGGGGATCTGTGCGTCAGTGGGTGACCAAGGGCCCAGAGCGACATGTTCTCCGCAGTGTTTCTCAAGCCCGGCCTTGTCATGGTCCCCATGGTTGTGTTTGGAACAACTCCAGGTTCATTTCCAGGCAATGGAAACTTTCTGCAGAGTTTGGAGATAAGGCCTTGGCTATTACTAGGGGTGGTTTCCTTCTTAATGCTCTTTCTAGTTGATTTAGTTGACTTCTGGCCTGATCTCTTCCTGGTGTTTGTGTTTTTTTTGCTCCCTCCCTTGCCTCCTGCAGAATATCACCAGTGAGCCTTTGAGACTGGACTATCGGACCCTGGCTGCTTTGCCCAGCAGCGGCTTGCAGAGAGTCAATCGCACTGTAAGTGAGGGGCGTGGAGATGTGGGTCCCTGTGTGGGGGGAGCCATGGTCGTTCTGGTACCTGCCCTCGCCTTGTGCCCTGCTGTCAAAATCGCAGCGCTCTGCAGAAGAAAAAAGGGAGGCAGAACTGTGGTGGACTTCGACTCTGTCTGAAAGAGGAGGTGGCCACAAAAGGAAGATTAGAATAAGGAAGTGAGGAGAGCAGAGAGCCAGGTCACTTTCCATCTTGGAAAGGGAAGAGGCCTGGGACCCCAGGGAGATATTATCACAGCCTTTCAATACTTAAAGGTGGCTATAAGAAAGATGGGGACAATCTTTTTATCAGGGCCTGTTGCAGTAGTTCAAGGGGTGATGGTTTGAAAATAAAAGAGGGAGATTCAGAGCAGAGAGGAGAAATTGTTGGTGCTGAGGGTGTCAGAGCCTGTACCAGGCTGCCCAGAGAGGTGTTGGCTGCCCCATCCCTGGCACCATTGCAGGGGAGGTTGGCCGGGG